>VYZM01005594.1:123183-135663 GCA_013398915.1 Dromas ardeola
GCAGGGGTTGCAGAAAACCATCGTCCCCGTCCCCACCTGCCACAAAGGGCATGGAAATCCCATAAATCACTGCCCCAGGAGTCTGAGGGGGCTACGGCCAGGAGTGCTGGGGCACGCAGGGCTGGTTTTCGGGTGCAGAGCGGAGGAGGCAAAGGCAGGTCCCAGCCGCCCGCCTGTGCCCCCACCCCGGGGTAGGGCAGGAAGCCCCCAGCCCACCGGGGCCGGCAGCGCAGCCACATCACAGCCCGGCGCGGGGCTGGGGAGGTGGCCCTGCCCGCGCACCGACAAGGGCCCCGCTGTTTGGGGCCGCAGCTGCTGCGCGGAAGTAAACAGGGACCCTGCCAGCACATTCCTGNCTGCGCCCCCCACCCACCCGCCGGGGACACCCACCACCTGGGAGAGGGCGGACATCCCCACGGCAGTGGGGGCCCTGCACAGCAGACCGACCCCCCCTCCAGCATGCACACCCTTCCCTGGCATGCAGAGCCGCAGCCCGGCCAGGAAAATAAAATAAATGGTATTTATTAGCAAAATAAAGGACAGAAACTGTCGCTCGCAAGGCCCTGCCAGGTGGCCAGGGCCGCCCTGCACGGCCCCACGTGCTCCTTGCCGAGCTCCCGGTGTCCCGCCGGCTGCTCCCGCTGCAACGGGCAGCAGCGGGGGTCCTGCCCGGGGCAGGATGGGCAGCGCTGCCGGATGGCGACAGCATCCGCACGGCACCAACCAGCCTGCACGCACCCGGCTCAGCCCTTCGGATGGAGCAGCCCAGTGCTCTGGGATGCGGTGCAGGATCCATCCCCGCTCCGAGATGCAGGGTGCCCTACCTGGCCACAGAGAGGGGCCTGGGCACCCCAGGGGGGTTTCCAGCAGGGATAAAGTGCAGCCTCCCGACTCAGTCCCGGCCCTCCCAGGCATCCTCCCGCTGCTTGTTCTCCAGGCGTTTCCTCTCTGCGGAGACAAGAGGAGGGTCAGCCCCACGTCCTCATCACCCCACAGCCACCCACTTCCCCATGAATGTGGCCGGAGCCCACCCTGGCACATCTTCCTCCCACCCAACACTCTGTGAGAAGGTCATCCACTGAGAAATGCCGTAGCGCCCCCGCCCTGACCCCGGGGCATCCAAATCTCACCCCGGGCTTCTTGCAGCTTCCTCCGCTCGGCATCTCGCTGGGCTGGCGTCTGGTTGCTGCGTACCCCCAGGGCGCCGATCACCAGCCGCCTGGCCAGGGCAGCCGAAGTTTCGGGGCGCTCCTTGGCTGGCTGCAGGTAGTCTGGGTGAGAGGAGATGGAGGACATCAGTAGGGGCATCCCGGGAGGGATGGGGCAGCCGGCACGGCTCCGCAGCGCTTAAGCGCTGCGGAGCCGTGCCGGCTGCCCCATCCCTCCCCAGTTATCAGGATGGAGATGCTGCAGCAGAAGCACCACGGCACAAGTTGGCACGGGGCAGCATCACTCACCGGCGTACGCCCTGGCTTTGGCTTTAGAGGCGCGGGTGCCCTGGGAGAGCGGGCGAGTCTTCACCATGAGGTGCTTGGTGCTGAGGGCATCACGTGCTGCAGGGAGAGAGCAGCGGTGTCCGCGTGTGGGGCCAGCCCCATGCCCAGGGTCCGGCTGCGGGAGAGGTGGGGATGCCTCCCCTCTGCTCATCCCCAGCTGAACTGGGAGCGGTACCTGTTATGGGGCTGGAGAAGATGCCCAGGGCGTGCGTATCGTCCACCCACTTAATATCAAAGCCTTTTTTCCTGCCAGAGAGAGGGGAAGCTCAGCAAGGCATCGGCACCGGGCAGGCAGGGGTCCGGAGCAGAGCCCAGGCAGGAGACCCCAGCACCGGGGATGGGGCATTGCCTGCAGACTCACTGATAGCTGCAGAAGACGCGCAGCAGGTCCTCAGTGCGGAAATCCGAAGGGAAATCATAGATCTCAATGACGTGGGGCAGCTCGTCATCGCTGAGGTCCAGTGCAGCGGGCTCAGCCCCATAGTAGTCGAATCGGGGTGACTGCTGGCTCTCACGCCGCTTCTCACCCCCCGAGAGCTGCAGGGGTGGGAGAGATACAGCACTGAGCAACCCGTGCCCGCCTGTCCCACACCAGCTCCCGATCCATGGCAAGCGCTCCCCAGGAAGTTGTCCAGCCCCCGCACCCCGCTCCAGCACGGCAGATGGATTCATGGCATTGAGATATTAGGAGTTATCGACCGGGGCTCTCACGCCATGCACTTGCTTTTCCCATTACCAGCATACCTTCGCTTGCTGCCCTCTGTGGTCCCGATGGGGACGCGGTGGGAATGGCACCGGTGAGACAGCACGTGTATCCCCAAGCACAGCCCTCCTTCCACACTGATGTGCTACCCAAAATACATTTCAGGAACAGCAAGGAGCAGGAAAGCAAGGCCAAGAGGAAAGACTAATGTCTTCCCACCGCGCGGGAGCACCGGGCTCGGGGTGTCCTGGCTGCAGCGCACGCACCGGAGCAGCCCGTCGGCACCCCAGACACCAAGATGGAAAAGCCAGAGCTCCCTCGAGGAGCAAGTTCTGGCGGTTAATCACCTGCACGGCTAAAAATTTATGCCTTATTTCTCATTTGAATTTGTCTGGCTTCCCTTTCCAGCCGGCGGTTCTTGTTCTGCATCTCTGCTGGATTAAAGAGCCCTCAGTCCCCGGTCCCCTCCTCGTGACGGCACTTACGCTAATCAAGTCCCTTCTCAGTCTTCTTCTTGATAAGCTAAACGGGTTGTGCGTGTTTAGTATCTCACAGCGGGGCACTTTCTCCAGCCCTAAAAGATGACGGCTGTAGCGCTTTTCTACCCCTCCCCTTTTTCAACCTTCACTTTAAAACACGGACATCACCCTCCCACTGCCACGACACGGGGGTGGCAGCCGCCCCCTGCTCCCCTCCGTCCCACGGCACCGGTGGCAACCGCTTGCTGCACCTCTGCTTTCCAAACCGCGCCGAACGGACCCACAACCCCACTCAGGCTGCGACACCGGGCCAGGTACAGCCCGAAGCCGCCGTTGGCTCCCCCTTTCCCCGCCCTGAAGCGTGGGGCTGGCGAGGTGCCGGGGAGCGGGTACATAACTCAGCCGGGTTCCCAGCCCGGTCCCCCAAGCGATCGTAGCGGAGCACGCCACGGCTGGAAGGTTAGAGTCCATAAATCCCAGCCAGCTCAGTCAATAAAAAGTGCTCGTTCCGACAATTTTATGGGGAAGATGGATTCACGGCAGGTGAGGGGGTGCTGCCAGGGTGGCTGGATGCCGGCGGAGGGGAGAGCTGAGTTATGGAGCTCCCGGGACAGGCTAGCGCTGCCGGCAGAGCCACCTGCCTTGCCAGCGTCACCCATTCACCGAGCGCAGCCCGTGCTGGGCAGCACACTCATCCAGCACACCCTGCCCCCTCGGGGGACGGGAAGGAGCCGTCCCCGGGCAGGATGAAGCCCTGCGGTGCCGCTCGAGGGAGCAGAGCACTTGGGTAGTGTCAGGCGCCGGGAAGATGATTAGAGAGCGGGAGCACCGAGTGCCGGAGCGGTCCTTGACCTTCACAAATCACCCGGTGTGGCGGGGTGGCAAGGACAGGAGCCGTCTGGCAGCCGGGCTCAGCCATGCGGCAGGCATCGCCCAACAGGTTCCCCCTGCGCTGCCAGCCTGGGCACGCAGGGTGCCCACAGCCCCCCAGCCATGGGGCAGGGCAGGGAGCAGGCACTGGGAAGTGTCTGACAGACGGACGGACAGACAGCAGAGGCAAAATGCTGCAGGAAATGAAGCCTGTCCATCACGCCTTGCTGCTCCCTAATGACGCATCCTGGCCGGAGCACGTTAGAAGGGTCCGTGGCTGCTTGCTTATGCTCCTGCTCGCTCGCCGAGAGCGCACCACCAGAGCTGGAGGGGAGGCGTGCACCGGCACGCACGCACCGCGGCCCCCGGCACGCCGTGCCAGCTGATGGAGAGTCCACCAAGCCTGCAAGGAAACGGTCGCAGTGCTTAATTACCCTCTGCGTTCAAACTGATTTCTGCTCTGAATTTGTCTGGTTTCAGCTTCCAGCCAATGGATCTCACTACGGTGTTTTTTCCTGCTAGATTAAAGAGCCGTCCCCTATCAGAAATCTCTCCTCCACACGGAACGTCATAAATCTTGCTCTCTGCCGGCTATCCGCAGCGCATAAGGATTCGGTTACGAGGAAGAACACTACTAATTTTCTTGTCCTTTTTGTTAATTAGCAGCAGCTCCATCTCCCCGAGAGCCTGCATCCTCCCTGAGCAGCCACATCCGCATCTGCCTGCCGAGAGCTCGAAGGGCTCGGGAAGCACCAGGCTCGGCAAGGGAATCTGCAGGGGGGGTGAAGGTGGGAACTTTTAATTGATAAATCCCTTTTCCAGGTTCTTATTTACCCATTTTGCGGGAGCTGCCTGGAAAGCTCAAACTTTGCTCAGAGCTTGTGCACGGGGGAGCTAAGGCCGGTGCTCCAGAGCTGCTCACAGCAGCACAACCTTGCCCGCAGCATCCTACGGCTGCACCATAACAGGGGCCCTCCCTTGATTTGCCTTCCTGGTGGGGCCAGGCAGCCATTCCGCTGTGCCTGAGGACGAGGCCGTATCTCCCACGCCAGCCCATGGAAAACCAGCGCCAGTGGCACGTGCTGCCATCGGATCACCGTCCCCCCTCACCACAGCCTCCCGGGACTGCAGCTGCGGGGAACACAGCCAGGCAAGGATGGGGGTACCCAAACCTCTTCCACATCTCCCTCCCAGCAGCCCCGGAGGCTAGCCCTGCGTGCCCCACATGCTGTCCCAGCCCCACACCAGGCTCACCGAGGGCACACCAGCCCGAGCACAGCCCCACAGACGAGGTGGGTACCCGTGCTCCTCGGTAACGATGCTCTTGAGTTAATCTCATCCCTTCCCAGAAGCTGTTAGCAGGCACCATCCGGCACTTCACACCCTGCTTCCAGCCCGGGCTGGACGGACGCTGGCTGTAACATTATTAGCGCTGTTTGTTACTTTGGGCACATTAATGTCATTTGGAAAATTACCGGTTTGATGCTACTGATTTAAAATGCAATAAGGGCCATCCAGCCTCGCTGCAGAAGCCGAGCTTTCCTCACAAACGGCAGGAAAACGGCGTGGGTCCCAGCACTAAGCAGCTAATTGTAGTAAATTCAGCCGCACGCGTGCAGGAGGGGATGGTAATGAGCCACAGCTGATTAAGAAGCCGTAGTTTCGAGGAAACTTCCCGTCGCTATTTCAATGGAAGCCCATACGTCTCAGCCCATTTCTTTATCACCAGCCCCGGCTTCACGAGGGTACAGTTGCAGTTTACGCTGCTCGAGCAGGTTTTAGCAGCTGCGCTTTGTGCACTATAGAGGGAAGATCTCCCCCAGCCTCCACTGGCACCACGGGATGGGATGGGATGGGAACAAGCCTGGGGGGGAAGGTGGAGGTCCCAAGCATTTCGGCTGCGTGCCCTGGGTGCAGCCCACCCCCCCCCCATGCACCCACTCCGGCGGACACAGGGACAGCCAACCCCCATGGGCCCCTGTCCCCACATCCCAGCAGGCAGCAGCCACCGTCCCGGCAAATCCCGGCTCGCAGGACGTACCTCCTCCAGCAGGCGCGGGTCCAGGCAGTCCCCGTCGTCGTTGAACAGCGCGTCCCAGCTCTCCTCGGCGCCGGGGCTGGCCTGGCTGGGGGTCCCGGCACTGGCCTGCTCTGCCTTTGGGGAACTGCTGCGAAGACCTCCCTCTTCCTCCTCATCCTCCCGGCCACACCGGTGCTGCTGCGATGAGCCCAGGTCCTCCTCTACCACCACCGGCTCCTCAGCCCAGGCCGCAGGCGAGAGCCCCTCCACACCACGGCACAGCAGCTCCAGGGGCAGCGGGGGCTCGCGTCTCTCTGGGGGTGCCCCCTCCCATGAGCCGCTCGCCGGCTCCTCATCAGCACCCAGCGGGCCGCTCTGAGCCCCGGCGCTGCCATCTATGCAGGCAGAAGTGCTGCCCGCTCCCTCCGCTGCGGGCACCAGGTCGACCTCCCCACCGGGATGCCCGGCACCAGCACTGCTCTCCTCCATGCCGGGCAGGAGCTGGGATGGGCAGATGATGCCCTTCCCTGGGGTGCTCTCCCCTGGGAGCACCGGTGCATCGCCCGCGCCACCCCTCGAGCACCTGGCTTCGCAGCTGGCTCTTCCTGGTGCATCCAAGGTGCTCTCCCCAGTGAGCTCAGCCATGTCCCCCCACTTCTCCTCCTCCTCCTCCGGCACCCCAGCAGCACAGCTTTTGCTCTGCTCTGCCAGGAGAGACCCTTCATGCTCCCTCTCCTCCTCCTGGGCTTTCGGACCCGCAACCTCCCATGCCGGCCCAGGCACAGTGTCCCGGTTGCCCAGCCCTGCCGGCTGCAGGACACCCTCTCCGGGGCGCTGGGAGAGGTCCCCAGCTGGATCCGGGGTGCTGTCCCCAAAACGCTCCGACACACAGCTCGGCCCTGTCCGACATGCCAGCAGTGGGCTAGCAGGGGGCATTGGGACAGCAGGGTCCTGCCCAGGCTCAGGGGTAGCCTCCGTGGCCCCAGGCTGGGCACTTGGTGGGGATGGAGGGTCAGGCTCGGTCCTCATCATCTGGCAGCCGTGGCTGAGCTTCCCGAGTCCTTCATCATGGGATGTTTTGTCCTGTCCACCACAGGGCTGGGCAACAGCCGCATCTGGGCACGGCTCCCGCACACTGGGTGATGCTCCCAGGCACTCCAGCATGATGGAACAGCTGCCTCCCAGACTCCGGCAGCGCCCGGCAGAGGCTGCCCGTGGCTCCTTCAGGCCGGCATCCACCTTGTTTTCCCTCCTCACCGCTCTGCCCGCCTTTGTCCTGGCACGGGGGCTTTGCCTCTGCCCCTCACCGCTGCCCCGGCAAGTGTCCTGCCCCAGGCGGTGGTTCTCGGGCTCCCGGCAGTGCCCGGCCAGCGTGTCGCCCGCCGCTTGCGCTGCTCTCTCTCGCCGCGCTTTGGGCACGTAAAGGGCCATGTCGGGCTTCCTGCGGCGCGGCCGGCCGCCCTCCGCCTCCTGCTGCATGGTGCCACCGCTGCCTGCCAAGGAGAGACAGTGTCACCGCCCTGCCCGCGTCCCAGCTGCCCCACAGCCACGCATGCGGTGGGTCGGGGTCCCAGGCTGGCACCCACCCTCGCTCCCACGGCAGCCGGCACGCAGCGGTACGGAGCCCCAACACCACCCCTGCGGTGGCAGCTCTGCGGATGGGGTTTGGGCGCCCGGAGCACCCCGCAGCCCTACAGCCTTCGGTGGGGTGTACCAGGCTTGGGGGAAGCAGGGAAACCCTGCCAGCATCACCGAGGCGCCTGCCCCTCCCCGGCAGCTGCTGCCTGGGACCCCCCCCAGCCCCAGGGACCAGTGGCCACGGCCGAAGCAGGACACACAGCCCTTGCGCCATTCATGCATCAAAAACCACAGAGAAGCCCGCAGCAGCCGCAGAGCACCAGAAACCAAACCCCATCCCGGGGACACCCCGGTGCGGGACCATGGCTGCCACCCCGGCACGCCGTAGCCCCGTTCACCTGCTGCCCCGTCCCGGCACAGATTTATTTTTCATCATCTTTGGCAGCAGCAGGCACGCCGCGAGCGGTCAGGCCCCCCCTACCCCTATAAATATGCATCAGGCAGGGTTTATGGAGACGGATGGCGTGGGGGGCTGCTCTGCGGTCGAGGGGAAGGCAGACCGGGGCCGGGCCGGGGCCCCGTGATTAATCACTGCCCACTCCGTTTAGGGGGATTCATCACGGGCCGCTGTCAGGTAAATCACTGGAAAAACACCTCTTCAGTAATTAATGTGAAGTGACGGATGGACAGCCCCTGGGCCCATTAATCTGGACCATCAGCGCCGACCGAGATTATGAATGTCAGGATGCATAAACTGCCGGCGGATCAATAGGGCCAGGAACCCATCCAAGGCTCTCATTTCCGAGGCACCTCCGGTACATTAGCCTCCCCTCCACGCAGCCCCCGACCGAGGCGCGAACGTTCCTCGCCGACAGCCGGCGGCGGTGCCGGGAAGGCGAAGGGAGGCCAACCGCCGGCTGGAAAGCGGCCGGGGGCTGCCCGTGCTGCATGGCATCATCATCCCCTCCTCCCGATATACGGATGGATAGATGGACGGCTGCCTCCGCGTGATGGATGGGGGAGTCTCACGGCTCTCTGGAAACCACCGGCAAGCCCGGGCAGGGCAGCGCTCGCCGGCATCACCGCGGCGCCCCGTGCCTGCGCCTCGTGCCGCGGAGGTGGGCAGGAGCGCGGCCGCGCTCCTGCCCACCTCCGCGGCACGAGGCGCAGGCACGGGGCGCCGCGGTGATGCCGGGCACCGTCCCGGGGTTGCCCCAGCCATTTTTCAGTCTCCGCAGCCCTTGTCATTTCCCCCCCCCCTTCTTTGATACACTAATTTTGCTGGCAGAACGATCCCCTTTATCTTTATCGACCGGGAGAAAGGAACGTATCCTACAAACCCTCCAAGGTCTGGATTAGTCATTTTTCAACACCGAGGCGTTATGCATTTTCTCACCGAGCGGCAGCCCGGGTGCCGGAGGGGAGGGGGACACCGGGAGCCACCATTTCCAACTAGACAGAGCTTCCAACTACACCAAAGCACGTTCTGCTAAAGGACTTTTCCCAGCCAAGCCATCACCGAATGCCTTGTGGGGTGGGATCACTGATCCCTCCAGGCTCTGCTTCCTGAGGATTTCTAGCACAGGGAGCAGGCAGGACCACCAAGCCACCACTGAATGTCTTTGGGCGGGGGGGATCACTGATCCCTCCAGGCTCTGCTTCCTGAGGATTTCTAGCACAGGGAGCAGGCAGGAGCACCAAGCCATCACCAAATGCCTTGGGAAGGAGGATCACTAATCCTTCCAGGCTCTGCTTCCTGAGGATTTCCAGCACCGGGAGCAGGCAGGACCACCAAGATATCACCGAATGCCTTGAGGGGGATCACTGATCCCTCCGGGCTCTGCTTCTCATGGATTTCCAGCACAGGGAGCAGGCCAGGAGCACCAAGCCATCACCGAATGTCTTGGGAGGGGATCAGTGATTCCTCTGGGCTCTGCTTCCTGAGGATATCCATCACGGGAAGCAGCCAGGAACAGCCCCACGCACATCCCGAGTCACCTCCAAGAAGAGCCTTTGCACGCAGGATTTATGGGCTCCTCGAAAGCTTGCCGTTCACCTTGCCTCACCCTCCAAAGCAGATGGTGCAGCATTTGCCAGACGGCTGGTGCTGGGAGCATCCTCTCCCCGCACAGCCCTTCCTCTGTCTGCTGCACGCTGCCAGGGAAGAGCCTCTTCCCACAGCCCAGGGAGAAGCACAGCGAGGTGGTGGCTGGCCCAAGGATGCTGCAGCACTTTTTTTTCTTCCCCCCAGGGCAGCACGGCTCCTGCCCCCAGCCTATTACACACTTCAGCAGTGCCATGGCCACGCGTCGGCACCGACCGATTTCATGCTCCGGGAGGCAGAGCAACGGCCCCGGCTTCGGGTCTCATTCACACTACGCTGGGCAGGGCAAGCCTGCCGCTTCCAGCCTCCAGGACAGAGCTCCCTGCTCACCCCGCAAAGCCAGGCGGAGACGGGCAGCGCATCCCCAAAAGGGCCCGTGCTGCCCCAAGGCGCTGCCCTGCTTTTCGAAGACGGGTGGCAAAACAGCTCAGCATCGTGGCACCAACCAGGGAAAGGCAGCCCCGGACCGGGCACGCCATGGTACCACGGTAAAAGTGGTGGTGGGAGCGCTGCCCAGCTGCCTGGCACGTAACGCCCGCTGGCCTGGCACAACACAGCCTGGCGTGGCCAGGGGGATGCTGGAGCATCATCCAGGAGGTGGCCGGAGCTCCCCGCAGGCACAGGCGCCCCTCACGCCGTCCCCAGGAGCACACTGCTCATGGGGAGCCTGTGCTCACGGCATGAGTTTGTGAGGTCTCAGAGCAGCTGCCCAGGTGATGTGCCAGCCTGCTTTTCTCCTCTGTGCTGCGTTTGCAGCACGGACGGGCAGCGTTTCCTCCCTCTCCTCTTTGGGGAAGGACCCCGCAAACAACAGCTGACCACATGGCAGACACGCTGCGCAGCACATCGCCAAGTTCCTCCATCACCTGCATCCCCACCTGGCAGGTGAGGACACCTACAACACGGCTCCAATGGCAAAGCCAGGGCTCCCACCATCTTCTCCCACTGCGGGCAGAGGTGCCAGCCACGGCCCTGTGAGGGGAGCCCGGGAACGGGCAGGGATGCCGGGCTGGCGGGGCTCACACAGAGCGTGCCAGTTCCCGGAAAAGTTTCGGTGCCACCCAGCGCCCTCCCAGCAGGCTGCCGCATTTCCTGGCAGGGAGCTGTATTTTTAGCCTTCGAGGTTTCTAATTCCACTCAATCCATACTCCCGTCGATAGAGCAGATAACCTTAAAGCCTTGACAGCGAACGGGGACAGCAGCACCGGGGGACCGGGAGCCCTGGGGGACCACGCGCAGCCTCGGCACGCAGCTCGCGGACCCACAATGTCAGTCTTTACAGCCTGCCGCAGATTGGGCTCTTTGGAGAGGGGAAAAAAAAAAATAAATACAATAACAAGACTAATAAAAAGGCAGGTACAAGGAGATTCTAAACAGCCCCGCTGGGGAACCCGGCTCATCCCATGCCAGGCACATACCACGGCACGCTCACCGACTGCACAACGCCAGCGCCTGGCAGCCCGGGCAAGGATTGTCAGAGGTTTTGGCTACCTTGCACCTCTCCTGCTGGGAGCAGAGCTCCAGCCCAGCCCACCCGGCTCACGCAGAGGGCGACGGGGCCAGGGCAGGACCCGGATACCTGGCAGGGAGAGGCAGAGCAAAGGCAAGAGCACGGAGCCGCCAGCACAAGGCAAAGCAAAGCCCTTCAAGGAGCACAGAGCTGCACCCTATCCGACACCTGCCGGCAGCTCCACAGGCTTTAAGACATCCCTGTCCCCTGCTGCCGGCAGAAGGATGCTCTCCAGCAACCGGAGCAAACGCTGGCTATGTGAGGAGGCGGTGAAGGCATCAAAGGGGCTGAGAAAAGAGAGAGATTTCAATCATGCCTTTCACTTGCGATGCTCTTAGGAGACACCTGGAACAAGAGAAGGGGAACATTTCAGACAGGAGGGGGATTTGTAAGCCGACAGTGTCCCTTCGCTCCTGCAGAGGGGAAAAGGGACAACAAACCAGCAGAAGGAGTTAACAGCTGGAGCGCTAAGGGGAATACAAAGGACTTCACAAATATATCCGGGCAGAATCAGCACAAAAGTGAAAAGGTCTATTAATAAATGAGGAGGGAGAGAAAATTAATGACGTCTCAAAAATAAAGATGACTCAAAAGGGCGAAATTACTGTTTTTAACCAGAAAAATGCAAATGAGGCAGAGGCCTCGCACAAACAGCTGCAGGGAAAGCAAAAAGAGCATCTCCACATAGACACGGTCACCTGGCCGGCGTGACCGATGCCCAGACGAACCGATTAACCCGCCGACACACACGCGGTGCCGGGACGAAACCGGGGCCCTGGTGCCGGGCAGAGCAAACCAGGCGCCGATTTTCTGTGCGAGAGAGGACAATAAAACCAGAGCCGCGTTCAGGATAAACCCTGTGCCCATCCCTAACGCAGAACCTTTACGGCCAGAGGAAGGAGCCTGCACACCCACCACTGGATGAAGGACGCTGGCTTGCCCAAACAGGGGTTATTTTGGAAGAATTGCTGGGAAAAGCTTATGGATAAGCCAAGCGAGACGCAATTTAGCTGAACTTTTTTTGGTTTTACAGATGGTTTTACACCATCTCCCAAACTTTCACTTGAGTAGTGAATTGCAATTATCTTTGTAGATGATACCGAGCAGAGAGGTGTTGCAAACACTGGCAGAAGCAGATAAATCATTCAAAGGAGCCGAGAAATGTAGGCAGGAAACAAAACAAGACCCAGACTGGGAAAACAAAAGGAAAATAACCCAAAGCAGCTATTCAGTGGGCAGGAGCAGCCCGGAAAGCAAGGCACAGAGCCCTGCCGTGCGCTCAGACCGGAAAGCAGGTGGCCAGGGCGACCACCCCAAAATGTGCAAGGGGCAGAAGCTGGTCACCCTGGCATCATGCCACAGGCCACCCCCGGGCTGTGACAGCCCCACGGTGGGCAGCACGCAGAGCCCCGCAGGCAGCGTGAAGGATGGAGGGGACACCGAGGGCAGGCAAGCAGCCGTGAAAAACAGCGTCCAGTGCCTGGGAGCATTGGGCATGTGCTTTATGAGCCACGGGAGCCCCGCGCACCAAGTGCCCAGGGATGCCGTATAACTCCCCTGCCCTCGAGGGCCGTCACCGCTGGCATCGCCCCGTTGACATGATTCAGTAAGTTGGTGAGAGTTACAGGGTCTGCAATGTGCCGTGCTACCTGGGAGCTCCAGGGGCTACTTGCCAGCAGGGTGGGTGACAGGGCAGGGGGATGGGGTGGGGGTCAGGGGT
>VYZM01005595.1:1957-157595 GCA_013398915.1 Dromas ardeola
GAGAGGCGCAGAGCTCCGCGCCCCTCCGCGCCCGCCCCGGGAGCCGCCGCTGCCGCCAGAACTTGTCGCTTCGTTTCCTCGGCAAAGCGCTGAAAATCGGCCCCGATCGCGGGAGGGGCCCGGCCGCTCCGAGCGGCGCTGGCCGCCGGCGAGGGGGGGAGGCAGCCCCGGTGCCCTCCCGCCCGGCAGTCAGAGGGGATCCATCCCAAGGTGGTGGTTGTCTGCGAGGGGGGTGCTCCCCCTTCCCTTCCCCTCCTCTCGCCCCAATTTACCGTCGGGAATCGGTGCCCACGGATGGGCCCCCCCCCACCCCGCGGCTGGAGGGGGCTGCTCGGGCAGGTAGAGCTCACAGGCCGGTCCCTCCTGCTTTTGTTCCCAGGCTCTTCCTTAACATCTCTGTCTGGGGCGGGGGGGGGGAGCGTGCCCCCCACCCTCTTCTCCTTACAGTCCTGGAACCGGCATAATTACCGAGGTGGTGATTAAACAGCTTTTCTCGTTTTGGTGACAGACCCCGCGGAGGGGGAGGGTGCGCGGAGCTAGGAAGCAAGAGTTAAAATGAAGTTAAAGTACAAACAGAAGCACATAGCTGACATGCTTCAAGTTTAGACAGTACAAGATATGCAAATGTGCAGGGCTGCGCGGTATTGACATTTTGAGGTCATAGTGATAGGAATGTATTATTTATAGGATTGGGTTGCACTAGGCCGATAAACTACATTTTAAATCCTAGGCGTTTGTAAGTGATAAGATTTATATGTATGTTTACACTATATATGTGTGTGTGTGTGTACGCACACATTTTATATATGTGTTTTAATTTTTCACGATTAATATTCTTCCTGGCAGGCGGTGCATTGGGGTGGGGAGAGCCCTCGCCTGGTGCACGCCCGCAGCCTCCCCGGGCTGTGGGAGCCGTGGCTGCGGCGACGGAGCCGGCCACGGCCCTCCAGGGAGGCCGGGGAAGGGACCCACCGAGTTTGCCGCAGCATTGCGATCTCTGCTTTCTTCCCCCCACGTCCCCTTCCTTTCCCCATACATCCTCTCCGGCCACAGCTCGCCCTGGAAATGGCGTTGGCCGCCCCGCAGCTCTGTCTTTCTGCCAAGAACCGTTCCCCTTCTTTCGCTCCGACGGGCTCCTGAAGCTCGGGGAAACTCGGTGGGTGGGTGGTTAGAAAACGGATTGTTTCTCATGTAAATTTTACCCAGTCTCTCTGCACTTTGTATCCCATAGCCAATTCTTGCTGAANAATGTCTCTGAGAGGAGGGGGAAAAAAAAAAAAAAAAAAAAAAAGATTAATGACATGTAAAATGGGAGGGGTGGGGGGTGAAGAGAAAGCTAGAGGCATATTTCCACATCCCCTTCCTCTGGACATCCTGGTGGGTTTTCCATAGAAACTTTCACACAGTGTCCAGACAGATGCTTGAAGGGGATGGAAGAAAATAATGAGACCACGATGGGAAAACAATTGCAGCCCCAGCTTTCCACCTCCATTAAAGGCTCCTTTGCCTTCGCAGCGCAGCCCCTCGGCTCCCCGTCCCCGCGGAGCCCTCTCCCTTCGCCCCGGCGGTGGGGATGCTCCCGCGGCAGCGCAGCAGCCATGGGAAAGCCGCCCCTTTGGCTTCTGGAAGTGAGAACTTGGTTTCCCTGCGGGGTGAAAGCGGCCTTTGTGCCTGGCCTGGCTTCCCTAACATGGAGAAAATTCCCATTAATTTTGTGAGGAAACATTTCGGTGTGCGTGTTTCAACAAAACATTAAAAAAAGTCCTACTCGTATTTTTATTTTTTTGTTGTTGTTTTAGAAATCACTCTCGCAGCTTGACAGCCTCGCTGGAGCCCCGGCCAGGCCCGCCCGAGACGGCGCAGAGAGGGGCCTCCCTCCTCTCCCTCGCTGTTGGCTGCTCTTTTCCTGTCTAATCAATTATCTCCCTAGCTAGTCCTTCTCAAAGGTGAGAGCTCATTATGCATATTCATAAATCACAGCTCCCAGACCTGACACTGATTGATGTAATCATCTCCCGCTCGCTCCCTCTCTGTGCGGGGCGGCCGGAGGAAGCGCCGGCGAGGAGGAGGAGGAGGAGGCAGGAGAAAGAGACTTCCAACTTGTCAGCCCCACTTCTGCCGGGAGCGGCTCGGCAGGCGTAGCGGGCCGTGTCGGTCTTCCCTTTCACCGCCACCAAAGTGCCCATCACAGCCCGGGGATAAGACAGGAGAAAGCCCCGTGAGATGAGAAACGCCAGCCAGCCGCCTCCAGCCGCCTCCAGCACAGCTCACCGTTACGCAGACAAAATTACACGAATAAGGAAAAGATTCAGCACCGTTTTCACAATCAGGCATTACACCCTGCATTAAAGTAGCCCTCCCCAACTCTTTTGTGTTAACTAACGCGCCTGCTTTTATTTTCCTTAGAAAGTTAAAGCTGGTTTATCCCCACGAGAGCAGATGTATGCATTCTCATCATGAGTATTTCGCTATGTGATAGAGCAAATATCTTTAATGCCGTACCTACAGCTGTTCTCAGTAGCTATACAGTAAAAAAAAAAAAACCAAAAGGAAAAAGTTGTGACCGATGCAAGTTACTGCTGGGAGGGTCTGAGGGCAGGAGGGTTCCTCCAGCCCAGCCTGCCAGCACTCCGGCTGGGAACGTGTCTCTCAGCTGTGATTTGTTTCCCAAAGCGTGCTTCAGCATGGCAGCGGTCGAGGTGCTGTTCAGATTATGTGGCTTACCTCTATGGTTAATATTTACACCTTTAAAATACCTCTTTTTATCACTTCGATCAGAACGATCAGTGTACTGAAGTAATAATACAAAAATATATGCCCTGGAAATCATAACAAGATACAAATCAAAGGGAGTCCTAATCAAGTACTTTTGAGAGTGTTATCTTCCTTGTTAACAAATGGTAATAAGAAAATTAAGGCTTATAGCTTGCTTGCGTTTTATCTAAGAAAACCAATAAAGATATCAGATGTTCCTTGTTTTATATGTTTGAATGTAAAGCGGAATAATGAAGAACACGTACCTTCTAAGGCTTCATTTGCTTTGTGGGTATTAACCCTTTAGGATGCCGGTGACGTTCTGAATCTGCAGAACGAGGACGAGCCGCTGCTGCCACCCGGGGTTTTGAGGCCCGTTTTTGCCGCAGTCAAGACAACATCTTTTTTTATTAAATGCTGAAATTGGAACAAAGCAACAATGGCTGCTTGCTAACTATGCATGTCCAACAGGCCTCTTTACTATTCAGCAAATGGAAGATATTAAACAACATTTTGCTTAAAGGTACACTGAGGCCATTTCCATTAGGACATGGTGTCATTCATTTATTCACACGTTAAGTGGATGTCCTTGTGGCTAATGAGTAATAATCAACAGTGACTCCACTTTATTCCTTTGCTCCCAGCAATGTTAAATACTCTGATGGAGTCTCTTTGCTGACACACTAGAGAATATGGTTAAAAAGTGCTAAAGGACATTTTCAGCGCAGAGCAGCCGCACACACGCATGCTGGAAATCGCACTTTTATTACAGTCTATTCTATTAGGCTTTGTTCATGTTTAAGGCACGGCACGTGGAAACCGCTGATATTTATCTGAAGGTAGTTTATGCATTAAAAGCTGAGAAGTCTCTCGGTTTGAGAGTCAGTTTGCTGGGAGATGAGCTCTCGTCCAGCTGGTTTATAAAAAAAATAATAAATTAAATAAATAATCAAACCACACCTCACGGTACCTTCTCAGAGAAATGTTTAGCGGAGGAGCGATTTAGGACAAAACCTTTCCTGGAAAAAAAAAAAAGTTTGACATTTATTTTATAAAATAAACTAACTCTTCTACCAGCTAATTAATCCATTTTATTACATCCACCTCAGCAGCTAAGTAAGCTAATAAACTATATGAATATCTATTTTTTCCTTTGCGTGATTGCTTACACTGGAGTCTGCAGCTTGGTTGTCTCCTGTGTCAATTCCTGAAGTTTGAAAGGTAGAAATGAATCATTCTCGGCCACGATTAAGCTTAAGTTAGAAATAAAATACGTCAATCAATCTGGTTGGAAATGTTCCTGCTGTCTGAGTTGGTTATGCAAAACACTCTAAGGTGTGTAGGCATGCTCAATTAGGTCAAGGGATCTGATGGCACTCCTAGCCATAAACGTGTGTCACTTGGATTCCTCGTTATTTTTAGCAGTGGTGAAAATACATGTCAGTAGGCCAGCTAGCCAGGCTAGAATAAAATTACATACCGAGTACGCATAAAACTGAGGTTTTAATACATTAGTATTATACTTATTTTCAAGCAAAACAGCGAAAGGAAAATATGTCTGTCTCTCTGTCTGTCTCAAATATATGAGTCACTCTATTGAATTTCTCAGCCATCATTAGTATAATTCACATCGGACTATGCAATACTCAGGATACCTTAGTAGTAAAATTTAAGTGCCTAAAAACATAAGTGTAATGTGAAATTAGATACAAGGAGTAAAACATCGATTTGCTCTGTTACAGCCTAACTTGCTTCCGAGAGAGACAAAGTGCAAGCTTCACTAGGAGATTAGACCGGCCCTGTTCCAAAATAATTTAATGAAAAAGGACATTCGAGATGGCTATGGAAGAGCGGCACCAGTGCTGGTGTTCTCACATGGAGATTTCCTACAGAAGACCATGTCAGACGTTTATGCCTGATAGACGGGTTTCCTCTGGTGTGCTAAATCACGGCCTGATACTAAGAGAAATGTTTCCATGTAATTCTGGGAAAAATATGCCAGGAAAAGCAAGTTTTAGGGTCCACGGCTGCCCTCCTGGCACCTGGTGGAGTCACTGAATTGGCTAAGTGACCAGGGTTAAATCCTCTGGTTTTACACTTTCCATGCTGGCCCTTTGAACCACACCGAGACCTTGGGCTTGGGGACAAGAAACGGAATGAGAAACCAGCTAAAACCGGCACAACGCTCCAGCCTGTTTTCTTTACGAAAAAACCCCACCAAACCGAAATGCAGGAAACCGGCAAACTAAAAGAAAAACGTTGCTTCCAAGAACAGAGGCAGGACTAGTACCGCAGGTAAGGCTGGGGCTTCTTAGACGTGGTGTTACAGACGGCAGTGTCCCTTTAAGAACAGCACCATGCCACTAATATTTTCTTTACTGCCAATAAAATGCAATTAAGTCTCATGAATTAATATATTCACTTCATGAAGAATTCTCATTCTTTTCTTTGGATATCAAAATGGAGCCATCATCAGTCAGTTAGTTAAATAGGAGAATCCGGAGAGTAAGTAAATGGAAGAGCTTTCAAATGCGGGGCTGCAAATGCCCAATGAATGTGTAGGGGGCTTCAATAAAAAGATTTTGACTTGTGTTTTCACCCCTTTCCCACTTTGCTCATTGTTTACTGACACCGCTATGGACACAGTATTCAGTCCCTGCCCGCCCCAGCCCTGGGATGTAAAAATGTCATCTCTATTGTGCTGCCGGGCTGGCTTTGATGCCGCCGCGGCCCTTTGTGTGCCCTTCTCAATCCCTTTATAAGGCTGTCCTGATTGTCCATACTGAACATTGCCACAAAAGCTCGTCTTATTGAGAAAATAAAAAAGTCAGAGAGGGGCCAAATGACGGGAGATTGGGCCTTTGCTGTAAAAGACCTACTATTCACATTCAGCAGTCATTTTTTCACCAAGGAATTACCAAGTTGGGATGGCGGCCGCACCAGCAAAGCCATTTTAGACACTTTCTTCTTAAATTTTATTTATAATTACTATTATTGTTTTTTTTTGTTTTTTAAGGGTCGCATACTACTGAGGACAAACATTAAACCCTAGAAGCAGTTGTGGAGGGTATTTTCACCTCTCCAAAGGAAAAAGGGCGCGTAACACTCACGCGTGTGTTTCATCTGGGAAGTTTAGACAAACAGATTGTATAGAAATTCCGCGACAAAAAGGGCTTGTTGTGGTAGTTTTATAAGCCAGAAACAGACCCCCATCTCCCCCCTGCTATGTAGGAGCACACATATTTGCAACCGAGAACCTGAGACCCAGGGTTTAAATTGTGGGTCTGGAAAACCTCTACCAGTTGTTCTTCCCCCCTGACGCTACCCTAACTTGTACCCAGTGTCCGCGGGCAGGATGGAGACAAAGGCTGGGTAAGGTCTTATTCTTTGGGAACGGGCTATCGGAATGGGAGGACGGTGATTTCATGGCTTTTGTTACCGAGGTTAGGGACCGAATTCTCTCACTGAATTAGAATGGTAACAAGTGGGACTGGGGATCTCTGGGGCTTTTGTAGTGCACTCATCTGAGAGATTGCGCTTTTCTCAGCCCTTCAGATTTATTTTGCCAAAGTTACAGGGCAATTATGGAAATGCGCCCTTTGAAGCTGGGCCGATTTCTCTTTATTTTCTCTCCCCCCCCCTCCTCCCCAAAGCAAAGCCTCCCTCGCCTCCTTTCTTCAGCAAGTCAGCAGTCATTAGGCAGGGGGGTTTCGAGTGGCCATTCAAATAGTCTTTTGAATAGTGCGAGAAAGTTTTTTAAAAATATATATGTTAAAAAAAAATAGACTTTGAAGCTTTTTGGGAAGGAAGTGTAAAATAACAGCAAGGTAACGAAGTCCTAGAAAAGGCTCTGTGTGCGCAAGGTGCTGGAACATGAAATGCCGCCCATGAAAAGAGGCTCAGTGTGGCGGGAGCGGTGGCCGGGGGTGTCTGGCCGGGTGACGGGTGCCTCGCCACGCCGGCCACTCTGCAGAAGCGCTTTGCTCCTCGTCCCTCGCCTCTCCCTAACGAGAGGCCCAGGACAAACAGAATTGTACTTTCGCACCTTTGCACATTATTTATCATGGGAGTTTGGAATCTCGGTGCTGCGCGTGAACTAAGACGAGGTAGTTTTTACTTTACTTGCTATACTAACGTTAAGGAAATATCTGAGACCTGGAGTTAGGCAGGCTGTGACCAGGACTGCTTTTTTTGCCCAGAAACTCAGTTCTGTATGTCTCTCTTCACTCTTTACTCTGTTTCTTTGCTTGTATCGGACTACTTTGCTCTTGTAAGATAAATTGGTGTTTTTCTGAGCCATTTAACATGCTCTGGGCCAAATTCAGACTTGATGTAAGAGGGAGGAGATACTACTGGTGTCCCTGAAAGTTATATACACTTACACAGGGCCTGAGCCTGGCCTGAAATGTGGACCTTCCGTCATCAGCAAAACAGGGTGGAAATATTAAAGTTTCTTGCCTGAGTTTTGTAACCGAAGTGCAGATATCTTTTATTGCTTTCTATGGAGTTTGTGAGGGATCTACGACCACATCTACAGCAGCACGGAGCGTAAGAGATTTGTGTTTTCTGGATGTTAGGGCTTACAAATTTTGCAGCAGAAAGTTCCTCCTAATCATGAACCCATTCAAAAGCATGAAAACCCAGCTCAGACCTCTACAGAAGTGTGCTTACAATAAATTGACACTAATATTTCTCATGATGGGTGCAGAAGGTTGAGTGCTGCATCCGTAGCATTCAGCACAGCGTACAGAGGTCTCAGCAAACAAGTTTCATACAAGTTGGGCTCAGTGGAGTTTCAGTAGGTACCATGGGAGGACCACCACCTCTCCAATCTTCCCCTCATCCTCCTTCCCTAGTTCCCTTTCACACATCGAAATTTCTTCCCCAGCCCGAGTGCTGAGGATTCCTTCCTATTCCTCTGTACCTTCCCCCAATCTGGGATCGTCTTAATTTTTTTCTGGAACTCATCCCAATAGTGGGATGAATTCCAAATCTGCCCAAACCAGATCCATTGTTTAAAAGCCCTCCAGGAGCTTTGGGGTGTCTGATTCATTTCAACGTGCAGCTGGGTATGATGTGCTCTCATCTCGTTTGTAATAAAGAGAGGAGGACTCGTGGGATACTGATCTAGGTTCATGTTTGGGTACAAAAACTTCAAATGGGTTTAGGCTCTAATATGCTAGTCTACTCCAAGAACATTTTTAATCTTAAAAACTTAAAAGTCAAGTTAAGAAAAGACAAACTTGCTAATAATATTAAGCAGCTATCCCAATTGTAAACTTAACAGGGTGGGGAGCTGACGACTCTGAGAAGTGGTAGTATTCCTACTGTTGGTACCTTCTAATGTAACCCTAGGAATCATGCAATGACAAACGACCATGCCTTGCTAAGGAAATCATTTAGGGAAATTATTGCAATCCTTCCATTTCTGCCTTTGACGATTAAAAAAATCTACATAAAAACCAAACAGCACATTTATGTTTTGAGCCTCAAGCTTGTCACAGGTGCTGCAAAGGGTCAGCTGGCAGATATCACCCTCCATGAGCTTGCCTAGCTCATGGCCTTTTTCTTGGGGGAGGGGGAGAAGAGCTGTCTGGGCAGCACAACCTGCCCTTCTAGCTCTCTATCCTTGCTGCCCTGGACAGCCAGGCACACAGATCCCCAAGTCTGCACAGTCTTGTGGGAGGAGACGTGTCTACAGATTACCTTCAGGTACCTCCAAGACGAGTTGCACCCTCGTCCCATGGTTGAGGACAGTTTAATGTGCCTTTGCTGTAGCTTGCAGCTGTGAGTAATTGCCATGCGCATCTCCCCGGAGAAACACCATGGTGTGACACTGTGCATGTGTTCCTCAGAGTCCAGCTTTCTACTCTTTTAGGCTTTAAACACCAATAATTAAAAAGATTTGGATCATACTTGCTGATGTGGTTTGCTGAGTGCAGGGATCGCCAGCTTCCCCAGGTGAGGGCCCTTGAGCAGTCATGCTTCTCCTCTCCGGCAGCTCCAGCCTGCAGGTGGTTTTGGGGGGTGCATTGCAGTAATCTGGCTTTAAGGCCACAGACACATAGATCACCATGACGAAGTCTCTGCCTGGAGGTAAAGGTCACAGATTTTGAATACTTTAGATATTTTGTAAACCACTTTTGAAGATTGTAAAGAAAACAGGTTTCCGTGTTTGGTGCTGTCAAAAACGACCCTCAGGACGCAACGCTTCTCTGCGTGCTTGGGTCAAAGCCCACCAATAGGTAGGGCAGTCGTCAGCAGGGTGAGATCTTCCAGATGTCTTGTCTTACTGGGAATAATTCTGGCTCATCTGGCTTGAGTTTTAACCCCTGGGCCTTGCTTTTACTCTGTGCAGGTCAGAGTTGTGACAGTCAGTGTCTTGAAGGTCTAGAAAGAGAGGCATGGGCATTATAACTTATAATGATAAACTCATTTACGGTACACAAGATGATGTCTCCCTACTACCTCTGCAAATAGACTTTAGATACGGGTCTCTACTATTTGACTGTCAGTGGGAAGTGTATATCTCATAAGGCTCTGACCTGGTTATCTTCTAACCCTGAGCAATTAATCACCAGCATCTAATAGGGAATAGCAGTGCACGGGAGCCTTTGGTGTCCAGCCTGCTCAAAACAATGTTTTCGCCTTTTCTACGACGATCAGACCTATAGCTTCCCTCAAAGTGGGACCGCTGCTTTCCTTTGGAAGAAGAACTGGCACAAAATTAACCTTCCCCTGTAAGGGCAACCGACCAATTCCAGTCTCTTAAAAATAAAAAAAGCCCCAAAACCGAGCAGCTTGTGCAGGAAAGCCACCAAATACCAAGGGCTCAGTTATCATCCGTGCTGCACGCAGGAGCAGAGGGGAACAGAAAGGGTCCCCGTTCCCTCTCCGTGGGGGTTACCTGCATTTCTAGCACCGGTGTCTGCAGGAGTGGGCTGGGAGAGGACCCAAAACCGCTGTTCTTTCATGCTGGAGGGGAGGGCTGGGGACTTTCCCCACCATTTTGGTTGTAAGCAAGAGGAAGGACTTTGTCTGCAGCAGGCTCTGCAAAGTTGGAGTAAGGTAGTGAAGAATCAGGCCCCATCGATTCTTTGTAGTACTGGAGCTTTGTTTTGAAGTGCAATAAAAATACAGGTGGTGAAGGAGATAATGCACAGTACCGTTCCTTTGGGACACTCGGGGAGACGGTAAGGAATTCCAAAATACGGAGCGTGGAGTTTTTTTCTAGCATTGATCACAAACATTAGTTCAAGAAAACACCCAGAAGTAGTAAATATGCAAATTTGTAATGAAAGAACCTACAAGTACCCGCTATGTTAGAGAATTTGTCTAAGGATATTTGACCCTCATGAAGAGTTTATCAGATTACAGTTTTAATTTGCGCATTCAGTTTTGTTTGGATTTTTTTTTTTTTTAAGGGGGGGGTTCCCTTTCAAAAATCTTTTCTTTCTTTTCTGCTCCAATACTTGTACTGGAGCTATATAACTTCTGCTAAGATACAGGAAGTCTGTTTATAGTGTAATATAAATCTGGGTTGGAGAATACCAATTTCATATAAATTAGATGGCAGAGCACTGTTCCGCTATTTTGTTGTCTAAATTATATGGAAATTGGTCTTATGCAAGGAGTAAGTCCTCACAGAACAGGGCCCTTAGGCTTTTGGTTTAATTATCATAAGCTTCCATTTAATTAAACTTATTAAATGGTTTGGTGTAAGAGCAGACTATCATTTTGCTGAAGCTTTCTGGAAGAGCAAAATATTTATGCCCGAGCTCCTTGGGAAGGGAATAAAACTTTCCTTCAGAGTGCTTCCCTAGGTGTAAGAGTGAGGGTCACCTGGGCCATCCTCCCGGGCACCTCCAGACCCTTCGTACTCGGAGGCATTTCAACCTGTTCCTTACTACAGGTAAGGACTAAGATGAATTTTTCCCATGGCTGGTATTTCAGTTTACGGGCTAGAAATTATAGGATAATGCTGGCATAAGAAGCAGCAGGTGTAAATGAACCATGAACACATGGAAACTAATATAATGTCCCAAACCATCAGAATAGGGAGGTTCTGTGACAGCAAAAAAACCCCGACACAAGCAACCAAAAAAACCCTAACCCCCCAAACAAGCCTCTATTTGCTTTCAGATCAGCTCGATAAATTAGTTTTGGGCATGACATGATATGGTGCCTCTATTAACCAGAGACAGGACTCGATGACACAGGAAGCCTCCTCTAGTCTTTTGTTCGCAGGCAACCCTTGTAGCTAACGGGATTCACGCCAAATGTGCTGGCCACCTTCATATGCAACCATTGTCTGTGGTATAGATCACTTTAACCAGGAAAGAGCTTCTCCGAGACTTAGATATTATAAAAATCCTTGTTCTGATGAATTCGGCTGTTGGTGACTTCCTACAGAATCCCAGCTTTTTTTATTAAGTCAAGTCTGTAACACAATTAGTGGCATCGCTGGCTTCCGGGAAACGTTAAGCCTCTTGTTTTAGTCTACATAAAACTTTGCATTGAAGAAAATATACTTTTTGATACTATTTCTCCAAATACGATGTTGTGGAATAGCACGATGTATTAAAACTTGTGGTACTGTGTACCGACTCCTTTCAAAAAGAAATAATTAGAAGAATAATTAGCTGAACATGTGAAATTGAGATGCTTCTTCAGGGACATGTGAGAAGCTGATTAATAAGAGGAAGGAGGGCCACTGTGTGTCAGGGACCTAATAAATACATTTAAGGACAAATAGGTAGAAAAAGGAAGCACACATTACTAATGTTGATAGAAAGCCTTAACTGCCTAATGAATTTCAGAAATTGGTTGAGAATAGTTAATCTGTGTGATAACATGACCCTCAGGGTTAGTTAGATCTGTGAATTCTTATCCCCCTGGGGACTTAGCAAGTTTCCAGAGATTCACACCAAATTCTTAGAAGGAAAAAAGGTATTCACAGTTGGAAGATTTCATGCAGGTTTTGCTTCTGAATGCTCATGTTATGCAAAACCCAATATACTGAGATAATGGCAGAGAGTGGAACTCGGTACTAGCCACACTGTTAATTAAAATTTTCACTTTCTAACAAACAATCATGCACATTTGGATTTATTATGGGATCACGTATAACTCCAGATGAAAGGAAGTGTTTTACCATAACAATAGTTGATTCTTAGTTGCTTCTCTATGCTAAATTAAGCTCTGTATATATATGTGCTGAAAAGCAAATGTATCAGTTGTTATTTTCTTCATTGGATCAGGCATTTCCTACACACCCTTTACAAAATTTCATGGGAAACTCACAGAAAAACCCACCTAACTTATATAGACTAGAGCTATAAAGTGCTTAGCAATTGCAGTCTCATCAGTGCTTTAGGAACCCTGCCAATGGCAAGGCAAAACCAAATATTTCACAGAGAGCTCAAAAGAAAACGCAGGCAGCGTAACATGCTACTGACCCGAGCAGCAGTGTGGTCCTGAGATTTCTTCTTCCAGAGCCAGCGGGCACCAGCGCTGCTGAGGAGGGGAGCAAAACGGGTCCCTTTGCAAGCAGGGGAGGCTGGAAATGCCAGTTCTTGTTTGCCCGAGATGCTGTGTCCTGGCTGGCCTGGGAGAGCGCAAAACAAAAAGGAAAATTCCCTCACAGAAGGTAGTTTCTACCCCCACCCCCGCAGAGGACTAGGATTTCCAAAAGAATTCAGGGCAGTTAGGCACCCAAATCCCACCGAAATCTCCTCTGAAAAATCTCAGCTGTAGCTGTTAGTGACATGTCATAGCAGCAGTTTTTTCTTTTGAAGAATGGGATGGATTTCATTCTTCTTAATATGGATGTAAAGGTGCAGAAGGGGCCAAAAAGGAAAGACCCCGAGTCTGCAGAGTTGGCAGTCCCATGGATTGAAAGGACAAGCATGTCCCCATGTGTCTGGGGAATCTGCATTCACCTCCAACCTGTGCTTTTGTCCAAACTGTAATCCAGGGCTTGCGTCCCTGCACAGCAATCTTCAAAGGTCTTAAAAGAGGTGAGACCAGAGAGTGATGATCCTGAAAATAAAAAGCAGATACACATTTAGTGCATGTATCTCTGACTATATACCTCCGGCTCACGCTCTAAAAAAAAAAAAAGCAAAATTTGTTTTTAAGAGTGACATTAATATAAATGATGTTGAAGGTATACTTTTCAGCTGATATTGCAAAAGTGAATGCTCACCGCATAGTTGTGCATAGGAGGTCCTGCTGAAAATACTTATATATAATTTAACAAAAAAGAAACTTTTGTACTAAGAAATTATGGCTTAAAGCTTTCTTATTTGGGAAAATTCCAGCCTTTGTGCTCATATCCCAGTTATTACAGTAAAGACTTCCAAATGGGAGATATTTTAGAAGAAAACAGTACCAGAGTGATAAGGGTACTGTGCTTATTTTTCTTCAAGCAGTGGTATGCTTTTAGTTTGAGAAGGAATTTTAAAAGGTTCTAGATGAGATGGTACAAATCAAACATATTCTTATAATATTTATATAAAATATGTCAAGAAAAAGGAATAACAAGGACTATTAAAAAACATTGCCTGAGAAACAAGAACAATAGCAGGGCCAGAATGCATCTTATTGACCGTAGCTATATGGAGCTAAAAATACATGAATCCGTCTGTAGCGCAAGACAAAAACCCCGATTTTAGCAACACAAACCTGTTACTAAATTAGAACAACATCTCAGTTGTCATTCAATTTAATTGCCCATCAAACGTGGCTTTTGTGGGAAGACTCATACCCGGAAGACACATACCTGGAAGACTTGCTTGGACTGCCATTGCTAAAAATACGCACACCGGCCAAAACAAGGTGATGTTTCTTGACTCTGGAATTAGTATTTGCTACTACAGTATCTTTTCCTGTAGGGATATTAACATACAGATAACGTTAACAGGAAGAAAATTTATTAGCAATGACAGAAAGGCAAGGAAGATTGGTGAGTAAGATCCAAGGGTATGAGGGGAAAGATCAAAAAACATCACAGAGTCTATCATCAGTCTGTTCCTGGGTACCTACAAGAGAAAGTGAAGCTTCAAAAAGATGAGAAGAAAGCTGATGATGGGGTGACAGAAGCAGCTGCTCTCCAGGACAATGACAGAACAGTAATTATAGACAACGATGACATGTGATGGAGAGTTTCACCCTCCCAACTTTACAAGAAAGGGTCTAGGCAAAACACATGTATCAACATACTCTACGATAGGAGGGACAGGGAGCGAAAGGAAAGGTGAAACTTATCCTCTGCCACAGCCATATCACCATGCTTATGATATCAGGAGTGAGGAGAAACTAACGCAAGAGAAGCAGACAGGTGTGTCCCTCTGCAGAAGACCAGCAGTGGGCCAGTAGAGCAGCCACCGTGTCCTGGAAGATGCTCGGGCTGAGCCTTCCTCTCGCCATGACATGCCAACAGCCTGCCAGAATTGCAGATCAGTGCCAGATACTGCCAACAATGATCCCAAGAAGTAATTCTTATGTATTTATTTCCATTCGCAATACGTGTATTTACAGTGCATCCTGTAGCCTGAAGATATCACAAACCAAAGAGAGTGTTGCAGGAAACGTTCGAAGCGCAGCCTCTCCTACAGAAGCACTGAACAACTGTCGATGTCGAAAGGCCCTTACCACAATGACCAGCCAAAAAGGTAGAGTAGTGGAAAAGTAGCACACAGAAGTCCTGCTCTGAGCAAGGGTTTTTGGAGTCCCACCTGGACCACGCAAGCAGTGCACAGCGAGCACCTCCCCTCCCACGCCAAAAGGCCTCGTGCTTGACCACGCTCCCTCCCCATCGCCCTCCCGACACCGCGAGGACAGCAGGCTGTCTCATCCCGAGCGTCCCAGCACTGGGGCTTGTGATCGGGCATATTTTTATTCTGAAGAGAGACTAAGGGGTGTCTGGGTGTGAAAACGGTGAAGTCAAGAGGCTGTTCCAGCCCATATGGCTGCGGTGCCTTAGCCCCTGGCTCCTGCCACAGGCTGATGGGGATCAAAGTGCCATCCATGGCTTCGCCCTCTTTTACTGCCCCCGCACAGGCTGAGGGGGTTTGTTTTCATTTGGCTCAAAGTGGAAGTAAAGCAAAATAAAGAGATTCCACATTTCACTTTCAATAAGGCACTAGAAAAGTACTAGTTGTGTTTGTTTTTTTTTTTTTTTTTAAAAGTAGTTTCAGTGAATAGCAATGTGTTTCCAAGAACTGCACTCTTTTCATCAAAGGAATGAGCAATTAGGTTATTAGATAATATTCAAAGTCATAATTTTAACTACATCTCAAATCAAGTCCAACTGACAGCAACCAACCCACTGCTAAACTATATGATATTATTTTCCATTAAAATATTTCTCGTTCATTTGGCTATAATTATTAAAATTTCTTTATATCTTATCTTGTCAAGAATAATTGCTTGCACGAAGCTCCTGTCAAAACAGCAAGACTTTTTGTTTACAGCCTATTAGCACGTAGGGAACCAGCCAGGGCTGTAGGACCGTACTTCCTTCTAAATAGCACCTTATGAAAATAATAAATGCTGGGGACACACTTACACCGTCCTGTAAACTCAGGGTTTGCTCAAGGTTGTGCTCCATGCATTTCTGTCCCATCCTACTGCTCACACACTGACCCATCCTTTGCCCCGGTGGGTGGGTGACCGGCCGGGAGCGGTGGGAGCACCCTGCCCATGCCGCTGGCTCGTGCCGCATGGTTTGGAGAATTGGAGCCCACCTACAAGCATTAGATGTGACCCCGTTGTCACCTCCGCGCAGCGTCTCCACTGCTGTCAGCCCGAAAAGAAATAAATGCGGAATTTTTTTCCTGTTTGCATGCACACACGCGTGCTCGGTCTCTCACACACACACGGGTACTATAAGGACCAATAAAAGATCAAAAGCAAATAAAGGAAGCAAATTAATGAAAACGAAATGGAAGACTGTAATCACACCCAACCATGCAAAAAAAAAAAGCTCCGAACAAATTAGTATGTAATACACTACTTCAGACAGATGTTCAAATAGGAACAAAAGGAAATAAGGAGGAAAACCATACAATGCTGGCTTGAGAACTTTCAGGAATATGAAAAGAAATAAAAAAAGAAAAAGAAAGGATAATTTCCCATTTAGCCTGGAGCAGAAATACGACTGGATTCTGATCCATTGAAGATACTCTTCCCATTGCCTTCAACAAAATCACCACCCAGCCTCCGCAATAACAGCTGAGAAACGTGTTTCCTGAACAAAAAAAGGCAGAGCTGTGGCTCACAGGCCCTGGGCTCCTGGACCCGGGTTAGCAGTTAACCCCGGGCATGGGCTTCTGATTGACTTTCACGGTATTTTTTCGTCCTCCTCCTCTGTAACTGTTGTTGCCCACAATTTTTAACCATGAAAAGCACAAGTGTTTTCTTAAACACACTAGGATTTTGGAACATTCGAACTCGGTTGTGATGATAAACAGTTCAACAAACTTCTGCCAGCGCGAGGTGCAGCGTGTGACTTCAGGGAAGGGCTACAGCAGCAAACAGGGTACGGAGCATCCCATCGGCACCTGCGCGGGCACAACCGCCAGCTCCCCAAAACCTCCAGAGCTCCCCCGTCTGTTCTATCTACTCACTCAAAAAGAATTAAATATGTCACTGTTTGGAGGGAGAGGGTACACACAGTCATCAGTGATTCACAGCAATTTCACATCTTCTCCATTTTCGGGTGTCAAAATGCTCAGTTTTACTGCGGCCATGTAAGTGGTTTTCAATCTACTCCTTTAAGACAAACTGTATCGGATGTGGATCGATGCCGGTAACTTTTTGTAAATTTATCACTGTAATTTTGCCATTTCAGAATCGCATTCTCAGATATTAGAAACGTCAAGTTGTAAGATATAATATATACAGCAGAGGTTAATAAAATGGCCGCCTTGATGGTGCCTGCTATTGTTAAGAAACAGTTGGATTTTAGAGTGGAACCAGTTCTTAAAAAGAGAAGTAAAACACCTTCCCGGAAAAGACTCACATTTTGGAAAACCCGTAGCCTTTCTTTGCCTCACAGGACAAATGGCCACAGGAGCCAACTGTGCGTTGGCTCTAATGTCCTCCTGTGGTCTGATGCGTCCCTTGACCCGCAGCATCCCCAGGTCTCTGCTGCACATTTGGTGGATCATCTGCCCGCTTCCTGCTCAAGCAGCCTCCGCTCCGCTGCCCTCTGCAAGTTTGGCCTCAAGCAGGTGGTTATCCTTCATCAAGCAGATGTTTTAACAGCTGGAACTTCCCCCTCAAAAACGCATCCAACAATTATCTTTTTTGTACCTATCTGTTTTCTGATTGTCTCACTTCTGATGTGGTTTCACTGGCTGACTTTACTCAACCATCTGCAATACCTCATTTAGAGGTCATCAACCTTTACATGTTGATTTTCCTGACGGTCTGTGTTTGTTACACAAACCATCCTTAAAATAAATAAAACTTGAGCAGCTTGAATTTGCTATCGTGGACTATCCTTTATCTTTCCTTGCTGACTTGAACGCCTCTTTTTTTTCCCCATGCAGAAAGGCTTCCTCGTTAGCATAAGAATCTGTATTGCCCACCTTAGTCCTTAGTTTAAGTCCTGCTCAGTTCTTTCCCCCGCAGAGAAACATTCCCCACGGCACACTGATGTGCAGTCTCAATTATTTAACTGGTACCATGGCTCAACAAGCCTCTCATCTGCCAGAGGGGCAGGAGAACCTCAGATTACTGTTAGATTACCAGATTGTCTTTAACCTGAGGTCCAGGCCATCATACTTCTCCCCACTGCCTCCTCCAGACCCAGAAGGTGCTAGGAGACACCAAGCCTCTCCACTGTTGCCCGTAATCTCGAAGCTGACTCTTCCCTTACCTTGCTGTTGGGCAGGACCGATGATTGAGTCTCTTCAAGTGGGGTTTTAAGAGCTGGATGAATGATTTCTTGTCCAAACACTAAAAGTAGTTCTTGACTGATCACGCCAGATCGAGCAAAATGCCTTTTGGAAGCAAACAAAGCAGTCAAAGACTTTCCCATCCACTCATTTGAATTTGTCTGCAGTCAGCTCAGGCACAAGACTCAGCGCGCTGTCCTATCTGCACTTTGAATCTCTGAAGAATTTCTGAAGAAATCAACTCCCTGAGCGGTAAGATCATGAGTTTGCATACTGTGAAAGGCCGGAGTGCAGGAACAGAGCCATGAAGCTGAAACCTCATCCCTCCATAACTCAGTTACATCTGATAGCTGGGGAAAGGCAGAATTGCTTATCAGTAATTTTATACTCTAGAAGTACAAGCCTGACTTCTCCACTGCTGTGCATGAGAATTACACATTACACTACCAAATCTAGGACCAGGAGTATTATTCTGCTGTTGCTCTGTTATAAATGAGGGCGAGAGGCACTGGAGATCTGGAGCACTTCTGAGAGTGGCAGTGACACCACCACGAATAGCCTTGTATTTTAGGTACCAAGGAAGGAAGAGAAGCTGGCCCTTGCTGGGACACATGCTGCTGCAGCAAGATTGCTTCTCATTTCTGACCTACCTTGTTTATAAAGTTATACATTTACTTTTGAAGTCAGCGGAGCTATCACGGATTTGAACTTCATGTAATTAGGAGAAAGCGTCAGGTCATAAAAATGCAGAGCGTGTCCTACCAAGTGAGGCAGGCGGGATTTGGTGGTCTTGCCTGGGAGGAACAACACAGAACCACAGAAAGTATACTCAACAATAAACTGCAAAAATTGTGGTTGGCTGTGACACCCATCTTGACGGGCTTTACAACATTATCCCGATTAATTTCATCTGTCTTGTTTCCTATTACCATCCGTCCAGCTTCTTTCCCATCCATGCAAATACTCTTCTCTGAACTAGTACTCCTTACTTTGTCCCGAGGGAGGTGCCTCTAGTTCTTTTCTTTTTTTTTTTTAAATAATTTCTATTCCCTTATGCCAAAAGAGAAACATGACAACTCATTCAAATAATTAAAGCCTTATTATTAAAACAGAACATAGTGAAAAAGTTAATTAAAATATGCATTGTGTCTTTCCGCTATTTTACATAGTGCACCAGAGTAATACTGACATGCTCCTGAAGTGAATATACTCAGAGACTCAACTTCTGTTCTAACTGCAGCAAGTACAGAAAGAAAACCAGGAACTGTTTAACAGAATCGCAGATAGAGAAAGATTTAACAGAATTAACGGATAGAGAAAGATGCCCAGGAACCTCCAGTTACCCTCAAATTGTATATTTTTTTTCAAGTGGCATCAACTCTTTTAAAAAAAAAAAAAAGAAAGGGAAAAAAATCTACTTGATTGAGTATATGCATATTTGTGTGAGGCAACAACAAGGTCTGGAATTATATTATACCAAAATACTTTTGTAATTGCCCCTAAAAGTCAGCGATTTTGTGATACTGTATTAGATCATGATATAATACCCTGTACCAGCTGAATATACGGCCGGGGCCAAGCAGCCCTGAACAGTATTTACGTTAATTAAAAAGAATTTCTTTGCAAAAGTTTTAGTCTTAGCAAACAATTTAAACTTAATGTGCACCTATGAATTTACCTTTCTTCTTATGTCAAGAAAGTATTTGCGGCAACATTGTCATTAGGCAGTTATGTTTGTGATATTAGGTACATATGATGGCAATTAGAGGCAGAACCTCCGAAAATCCTGGTAGTATACCCAGGCATGGCTATAGCTATTTTAAGCAGATTTATACTTAGGGCATCAAAGAATGTCACAGAGAGAAGAAAATATGGTAACTGTTGCTTTAAATTATAGCTATCATTACTTCAAAAGGATATTCAATCAAAAACCACTGCAGACTAAAACTATTTATGTCTTCTGACACTGAAAGGAAAGTAGGCAGTTTCAGCCTGTCATCTCTTAATTCTTTTTTTTTTCCCCCCTCCTTTTTTTTTTTTTTAATAAAAGAAAAGTACTGTTTGGTCTGTAAGAAACAAGTTATAAGTCCAGGAGGAATGAGTCAGAACAGGTCTCCTGCTTGTTTTTGACCTTTCCCTGCCTGTCAGCCTCATTAAGTATTGCAGGTTCTTTGCTAGCTATTTTACAAAAGCTATTGGAAAAACGGAGCAAAACTGTGCAATGGTGGTGCTTTGGCTGCTTGGACGAGGTAACACTCAGCAGCGTTTGCCCAGCAAAACAGTTCATATGCCAAGTAGTAACAGGTAGAGCTTTTTTTTTTTTTTTTAACTCGCAGGAAAACTTTTCCCAACAAATCAAAGAGACAGAAGTGAAACATTGCTTGCTTGCAGAGTAAATTTTGAACAAAATCGTAAGATCATGATTAAATTATCCAGGGGGATTCGCGGCCTCTTCTAGCAACAAGAACAGACCTCCCATTAGTAAAATGTTTAAAAGCAAGGAACTTTCTATTCAACAATCAGTTGGCCATGGGATGCCTGCAAAAATTAGCAGTTAGAAATTTCAGAAGTTAAATAAAGTAAAAAAAACCAAAACGCTATTTTCTTTTGATGTGCCTTCTACCCCTTCCCCTCCTGATGCACTTAATGTGCTAAGCAAACACTGACTAAGTGCCATTAAATAAATAAATAAATAAAAAAAAGAAGAAACACCTAAAATGAGTAAAAAGGATCTCATGACAAGAGAGAGGAGAAAAGGATGTGTCCACCCTGCAAAAAACATTCCTTAAGCAAAATGAACACCCCATATTCCCAGCTGCAGGGAAGAAGTAAGACGCACAGGTCTGCAATTAGGAGGTGGGTGGGTGCAGAGGCGAATTTCAGGTAAGTTTGTGGTGCGGGCTTTGGGAGCCCAGCCGGTGCAGCCTGAGCAATTACCCAGGGCAGGATTTAAACAGCTCACAGCCAAGCTCATGGGCTTCCTGTATTGTAACAGTGCAATATGTAGTTTGAATTACAACTCACTACACAGATATATGTACGTGAGGCAAGAGCAAAAGAGCCCAAATCAAGAAGCAAGCCTGGTTTGCAATTTCCAGAAAGCGTGACCATTTCTGAAGAACATTTCCATTTTGAACCAAGTGGCCCCAAACGTACCAGCCACAACCATAACTGTGGCTGAGGATTTCTGTGTGGGTCTCTTCAGCATGGGGAGCAATATCCCTGGTAAGCAGTCAAGCTCCTCCACTATCAGATGTTTCTTGTGGATTTTTTGCTCCCAGTATAGCTGGTTTAAGACCCAGCTGCCTGGCGGAGTAGCACCAGGCAGGATCATGGCTTGGTGGAAGGCAGCGGGGGGCTTTGAAACAAAAAAAGGCAATTTCCAACCAGGGCTTTGAAACAAAAAAAGGCAATTTCCAACCCAGCTGAGTTCAGGAGGGTGCTGCGATGTCCCACAGCAGCTGGTCCCCAGGACACCTTGGGAGCAGCCGGATTCATGGACCAGGATTGCTGACACCATTCTCCTTATCCAAGCACCGAAGCCACGCTGGTTCTGCTTGAAGTTGATCCTCTGCACCTGCAGTGAAAGGGAAGCCAAAATCAAACAGGTTCAACGCAAAACACAGGGCCTTAAATTTAGAAAAATGTCCAGTAAAAAACAAGCAGAGAAAGGAACTGAGTGTACCACGTGTGGCCACTCTTTTCCTTGTTGGCATTTTAGCTGTATTTTGAAACGCGCGCATAGCATCTTTCACAATTTGCTATTGTGAATTTTTTTATTTAAAAAAAAAAATATCTTTCCTTGGTAGAATCTATTTGTGAAAAAAAAAAAAATTTACATTTTCCTGCTTCTCTTTGCAATTCTGCAATATCAACTAATTAGCACGCAGTTTGTACTGTTTATAGATTTGTACCAACCACCACAGTGAAAAAAGCAGGTTACCTGACCCACATCTAAATAAATAAGCAGTCTCCTGTTGATATCTACTCTCAGCAAAGTTACTGGTAGTAGTTTGCTCAGGCACAGAGTCCAGAAAGGCTTTTCCCCACCGAGATTCACGTGCCTTTTGGTCACAAACATCATCCCCGCTCGCTATTTTTTTTTTTTGCTGCCTGAGCAGGGGAGAGCTTGCTCAGCTCTTGAGGAGAGACTAGGGAGCAAGAGCAAATATCTTCCCTTATGTGAATTAAAATAAATAAATAATAATAATTAAAAAAAAAATCACTGAACACCAAAAGGAAATTAAAATAACAAAGAGACAAAAGAGACTACATTGAGAAGCAGCTGAAGAACAAGCATGTAAGTGACACTGAAAACAGGAAGAGATGATCAAAACCTTCTAAATGTTTCATTCCGCGGGGCCACTGTCCCTTCCCAAGGGGATCACTGTACTTTCTAGATGTCATAAACTACCGCCGTGATGATAGTTGGCCTCACTGCAGACACGGAGGCAACGAGACTGTTGGCACTTGAGCACGGACAGTCCTTATGATAAGCCATGGAGAAGGAAAAAGGCTGCTGACAGTCAGCTATGTGTCTTTTCTTTACAGGTAACTACCACTTTAAGCAAATTGTTTCAGGGACTGGAATGTAGCAATAACTGATCTAATTAGTGTAGGCTGTAATTTAGGAGGGTTCATTATGTCACAGACATTATGACTCCTGGGTATTACTAAAGGACTCATTTGTAGTACTTGAAATGAATTTCTCTGAACACATATAATGTCACCCATATAACTAGTATGTAGCTTTAAGATGATCTGACATATTTAAAATCTCTGACTTTGAGCAGGATTAAGTTTCCAGACAGTAATAAACAAATCAGCAAATAGTACAGATTTACTTCTTGCCAAGAGAAGGAAAAAGAAAAAAAAAAAAAAGAAAAAGATTTAATGGCTATTTCAGATTGAAATGGCAAGTAAACTCTGTGACAAAACTACAAAGCAAAGTAATAAATCATGCCAGAGGAAATATATATCGTGATTAAAGACACACACATACTTGACAAAGACTTTGCATTTCTGGGTACAATACCTGTTTACTTCATCTAACAAGCAAAAAGTTTAACAGCTTCTTAAGAGGAGTCAGTTGTTTATTATTTCTGCTTGCAAAGCTCCTGTGAGCCTTCCTTCAGCAGGAAAGCAAGCCGACACTTCAGGTGACAAACCCAACTATATGAAACACACAACGAGACAAATGCATAGAAGTCTGTATGTAGGTTTCAGTAGTACAATGCTAAAGTGAAAACCAAGTTATAATTAAGTTTAAATCGGTAATCTGAAAAGGTTAAAAATACAATCTCTATTATTTGCTTCCCTTCAGGGGTCTCTCACCAACCAGGTATTTCCTAGTTCTTTGCTTTTATGAGCTAAAAAGTTCATTCTCACACAGATACAGATGTGCTTTTCCTTTTTTACTTACATAACGTCTGCTATTAGAGAAAAAAAAAAAAAAAGAAGAAAATTCTTCTGGAGAGCACTTATGCATATGCTTAACGTTAAGCAGTCCTTAGAGTCCCTGCCTGCACCTTCTTAAATCAATATTAAAGCCTCTGTTAATTTCGTTTATTCATGATCCCCACTCAAGGGGAAAATACCATCCTGACATTGACATTAGTGTCTTCTAGGTGTTCTGTTCTGAACAAACCAATCTTCAGACCTGATCTAAAATTAACTGAAGCCAATTAATTCTTTACTTACTTTCATATGATTTGCATCGCCCCTGCCTTCTTTGCGGGAGTCACAACTCCTATGTTATTTGTTTCTCATCTTCCTTTTGAAAACTTGATTTTAACGAAATTAATTTTAAAAGTCCTAGTTTGTGAAGTAGAATATTAGAATTAAATCCTGTACACAAAACGCAGTATTGCTCAATCAGAAATGGGCATGTCGAGTTGTGAATAAAGCCAATAGGGAAATGCTGCAGCATGGGCTGCTTTTATTTCATTGCAACATGTTCCAGGGGCTTGGAGCACCCCTGGACTAAAATCAGAAACTTTAAAAATGATTTTGAAAAAATTCTTTCCCCTAGAAAGCTGAAGACCTAACTGGATGACTTATTCCCATTAGTTCCAAATACAGATGGGGGCTCAATATCTCTTAAATGGTTTTTAAAAATCTCAGATATAAATTTAATTTCCAGATACAAATTAGATTCCCGCTCTCTTACAAAACCTTCTTTAATGTTGTTACCACCGGTATCCTTTTTGGCTGTCTAGGTATCAAATATATTTTTAAGTGGGTACTGAACCAGCTAGAAAGACTGACTGTATTTAGTCTTTAATTAAATGCTGATGGATTTCCTTCAATAGCATTAAGCTCCGAAGTGAAAAAACATAATTAAATGATGCTCCTACGCAGGCAGTGATCAGCATTCTTGCATGCAAGGTGTGGTAGCAGAGTAAGCCAAGGATTACTTCTCCGTTTTAGTTTTCATATTGAAGTTCTCATAGCTCATGAGAAACCTTATTCTGTATGCATGAAACATAAACCAGGCAATTGTCCTAAGGATGCAGTGGATTTATAAAAGTTCATTAATCTGATTAATAATTGGATTGCTGACAAGTTAAGTGTCTCAGTGCTGTTAAAACTAAGTATATTTTAAACGTATCTGACTTCCTCCCATTATCTGTCATCTCACTGAAGATGTGGGCAAATAAAAGGTTGCTGTCATAAGAGGTTGCTCTTTCATGGAAGCCCCTGTATTGTTAACAGGCAGAGGAATGCCCTGATATGAAGAGCTGGGGGATTGTACAAGGTTTTGGGACATACTGAGGAACTGAATGACAGCGGAAAAAAGGAGGGCTATTAAGGTTAATCTTTAACACTCCTGTTTTAAATATTTCCAATACTAGCGAACTGCAATTTCCACGTGTATATCTAAAACATTCCGTTTTGTGGACATGTTCTACGTGATGTCTTAGCAGAAACCAAGAGGTACAGACTCTGATCTTAGCTTTGCCGCTGACCTGCCCCGTGACCCTGGATAAATCATTCCACTGTTCTGTTTCTCTTCTGACTTTTGCCTGTCTTGCTTCTTCAGAGCACAAGTTCTTCATATGAGGAGCCAACATCTAGTTACATTTTTTTCCCCAACATGTCGAGGCCCTGATCTCAGATGAAGCTTCTAGGTACTCTTGAAAATAATAAAAATGATGGGGAGGAACAGATGGTACTGACATTCACAACCCTCATTCCAGCCCAAGAAAGACAGCATCAGCACAATTACACCTACAATACTTCATCATGGATTTTGGCCGTGACTGAGTGGGGTACAGGTGAGAAAATACACCTCTGTAGTCATTGCTGCTCACTGCTGATAGTCTAATTTACGTTAAATAATGGAATTATTTTGCCGTATTGCAAACGTCAGACTAAGACCACAAACTCAGAGTGAAAAGCTAAAGGAAATTGTATCACAAATCCAGGCTGAATTGAGATGAGCCATTCTGTGTCTTTGACCCCCTCCCCTCGCACTGCGCTGAACACAAGGATTTCTCAAGATAAAGAACAAAGTGCTACTTGCGCTAGATCAAGGCATATCTGCTAGGTAGGACAGTTCCAAGATATGAATTTTAACCCCCCCAGACAAGTAGGTGTCACATCTTACCCACCTCAGAAGATCACTCAACGATCGGCCTATTTTATGAAAGTTTGGACATACTTCTCTCTCCTCTTGAGCCTATGTTTCATGGATGATTGACCATACTCTTGTACTTTGGGCCTCAAGCCCAGGAGATTTAAATCCTGGTCTGACTTAGGACCTCCACGAGGTACATAGGCTCCCAAGAAGGGCACAACTGCAGAAGGGCTCTCTTTAGCACCTCCTAAATTTTCCTGAGTGCGCTGGCTGCTGCGACTCCTGCTCCAAGTTGCCTCAAATCAGCTGACTGGGCTGAATCCCTCTACACCCTCATCTTACCAGGAAGACATGCTCAGGCACAGCCTTAGCAGTGGTGATACATACGGAACAATGTCAGAAAGCCAATCCTACCCTCCAGCATGGGGACGGCCAACCTGTGACACTTGAGCTTCATGTTGTTGATAAGCAGATTAAGTACAGCTCCCATGCTAAAACCACACCACATGTCTGGCACCAGGACTGTGCCGGTGGAAAACCTTCTGGGTAATTCAGATCTTCAGCTGTAGGATGCTGTAAGGCAGCAAGAACTGCCAAAAATAGTATTCCAGGACTATGCTGGGATGCAGTTTTGTGCTCACACCAACCCCATTGGGTACCACAAAACTGAGATCCCCCTGGGCAGTTTCCATCCCCTTACACCTGCAAACTTCGGCCTGTGTCTCCCAGGTACGTACCTGGCCTGTGCCTCTCTTGGCCGTTGGAAAATTTTGGTGTGTAGCCCGTAAATTGGAGGAGAATTGACCACTTTCTCAATATCACCTCCGTCCTCGCCAGCAACACCATATGCCTCCTTCAAAGCAAGGGTTTCAGTTCCCTGGGAACATCAGCTGAGCTCTGAAAGCTGCCCTAAAGAATCTAGATAAATGAACGTTTACACTAAATTACTAGGACAGATTAATTATAAAAGTTCTGTGTCTCTTCTGGGTTGAGCCATGTAATAAGTGAAGGAAACTGGTGGCAGTTTTGTTAAACAGGCTTTACTAAAGAAACTATTGTGGGCCCAAAAAAACCTCAGAAATACAGAATAAAGCTAAGACTGTAAGAAAAGATATAAGAAACTAACAATTTACTTCCTTTGCTCCCTTTTTTGAAGTAAGCTTGACCTAGTGTGACTTCTAGAAATTACCTACTGGGCACATCAGAAATATATCAGTAACTGGAGAATGAGGAATATATCTGAGGCCATGGAAAAGAAACCAAAATGAAAGCTTTACCATTAGGAATATTAATATCAGTACTGTCTGAGTTAAGACAGTTACAGACTGGAAGACTCGGTTGCTGCACTTAGTTTGTGTAAGCAGGAATATCAGCAATTTATCCTGTGAAAAATAGTACTTCAGCTGGTAGAGCTGGAAGAGAAGAGTGAGAGAAATTGAGCCCTTTTGTCTCAGATTACATGTCTAAGGGCTAGAAAAACTCTACTGCCTCTTTTTTTCCCCCCTGTAAAAAACCAAATAAAATGAAACAGAAGGGAAAAAAACCCCACCAACAACATAGCAACATGACAGTGATGTGTCTAATGATCTCTGGCAGCCTAAGATAAGATCACAGCCCTTGGGACTGGAGGAGCCTGGAGCTAACGGACCCCTGCTTTGGGGAAAAACTAGAAGTGCACAAAAAAAAAAAGTTCAGTTCTCATATTAAAAAGAAAGGAAAGGTATGTTGCTAAATCTATTCCTTCTGAAGAAACCTTTGAAAATATAAATGTATGGAAACATCTGAGTCACTTCTGCATCCAGGAGTGAGTGATCCCCTCTGCCCTCACCAGTAATGCCAGCCAGGGCTGCCCTACTCCCAGTTTGCCCCTGTAACTACACCACGTTCGGTTAGTTCCGTCAGTGTTTTCAGTACAAGTCACTGTGTGGACATCATTCTCCTGTTGAAGACACTTTAGTTTGGTTGTTTTTTTTTTTTTTTTTAATGCAAACTTGTATTTTAGTCAAACCCCATTCATTATATGCTCAATTTATAATTTACACACTTTTGTCACTATCCCACCCCCAAATCTCACTCAGATCTTGGGAACAAGCCTGTTCCTTCAGGGAGGTTGTCTGGAACATCTGTAAGGTAACTGAATAAAAAAAACCCAAACAGTTCTGTTCCAAGAAGAGATCCAGAAGTGCCTCAAAGTCCACAAGTGGCTTTGTTGTTTCTATTGATTTTAGATGGAAGGTGTGAAATACGATGACTAAATGGCAGTACCACTGAAAAACCAAGTTATTCATGGGTCTCTTCAGTTGGATCAGTTTCTCTAAATAATTCCTTGCTTACCTGCATTACTGTTTGGACTAGTGCAGTGCAAGGCAAGAGCAGGATGGGAAAAGCCTGCTTTTTTGGGGATGCTATTTAAGCCCACGTCAAACAGTGCCCTGGCTGCTGTTGAATCCTGAGCTCTTCAGAATATCCAGCCCTTTCACTGGGTGCTGAACAAAGACAAGCCATGCTCCTGGTTAGTTTACAAGCCTGGTACCAAAAAAAATTAAGAAATATCACAGCAGGTTTGGCAGCCCCATGCATGTTTGATCGGAGGAAAATAGACTGTAATCAAATGCTGAGTGGGTGGAAAGAGCAGGGAGCAGCGATTCTGAATCACTTCCTCCCCCAAGGCCTTGCCGTCATTCGGAGTACAGGTGTGTGGTTTTAAAAAACACATGTTGTCCATACCGATATTTTAACAAGCATTAGTCAAAGCAGTAGCAGTTTTAACAGGCATTTACTGGTCAAGATAAACCCTAACCTCCCTGGGTTATCGCAGTCAGCTAACATGTTAAAACTGTAGCTGCCTAGTCCAGGAAAGGATTTTAACATGAGTTAAAAATAAAGTCCTTTTTGTACATGCATGGCTTAAGAGAGAAGAGTCCAAATCCCTTCTTCCAGCAAGAAGAATAGGAAGAAGCAGAAGAAAAAGAGGATTAGAAGCAGCATATGTGCTCTGTCCTCCCCGTTTCCTTCCCAGGCTGTTATTTTGCTTTGCTCCACTTCCTGAGTGTGCCACTGGATGCCAACCCAATTAATTTCCGTATTACATTTCAAATCAGGCCCACATACAGAACAGGGTCAAAGCATAGATTTCTGCTGCCCAGTGCCCGCAGGTGACAGGTAAATGTTTTGCAAAACAAACACTTTGAATACGGTGGTTGTCATCAACTCAAAAATCTGTCATCTCTTTAAAAGCATTAGAAACAGAGGATGATGGAGATGCTCTTGCATCCATCCAGCTCTGCCATTGGGAATACATCAGAAAAGCTCTCTGGCATTTTTCCGAGGTGTGAGATGAGGCAGAATTTGCCCCAAAAGCATGAAAGCAAAGTTTACGTCCATTGCCGTGCGGCTGTATTTACACTAATACTGAATTTGGAGCTCAATGCCTGGTACTAATCACTCATTCTGAGTCAATTTGAACGTACCTCTCTCTAGAGGCAACAGAAGTCTAAACTGAAACACTGTAGGAAATAAAATGTCATTTAACTGGGGAGAGGAGAGAGCCTTGTGAAAGTAAGAGAATTGAAGGGGCACTCCTTTCTGCTGTCATTTGTCATGTATGACACAGGAATGTTGACATCATCCTCTGATAAATGACACTGGCACCTGCATCAGAGAGATATTCTTCAGCAAAATAGAAGTTTGAAAATCCAGCAGCAGGGCACTAGTAGTAGGTTCCAGGAGCTTGCAAGAAAGGAAAGATAGATGATGGTAATTTTCTTCCAAAGAGAAACATAAGACTTTTTAAGAACCATTCTCCTTTGCTTCCCCTTCTGCTCCCTCTGGGCTTTGGGAAATGATTCTGTTTTCTAAATCTAATAGTGGCTTAGACACAAGCTATATGTTATCCAAGAGCTAACCTGTGGCATTCGTGCCACTGCCCCGGCTAGGGGGATAAGTGTCAAGCAGAGAGCTCCAGAAGGCACAGCTGGGAAAGGGAGCTTCAAAGAGGCCAGTCTGGCCTTCTCCGGTCCCGGGCCAGTTAGAGATGTCAATGAACACCTATTCTAGCACTAAGCCTTCCAAATCTCACCTTTGCATCCACAACCTGTGATGTAGAGACAGTTCTCTCATAGAAAGAGTGGGAAGGCGTGTCGCCATCCCACTCCTGGGAGGTATTCTGTACAGCCGCAGGGTGGGTTGGCGGCAGAGGGAGATCCACAAGCGGCTTCTGCACAGCCATGCAAAGCCAGCCATGCTGTGGTTCAACATCGGCATCGACATACTTAAAGAAAAAATTTTACTGTGTCATCTTAAGACAGACATATCACAGGTTTTCTGTTTTGAAAAGCTGAAGACCAGTGGATTAACTTTGAGAGGAGAAGTCCTGCTACTCTTAAAAATGAAAAGCAAATAGATATGTTTTCTCCGTCAGAATTTCCACTTGGTTGGCTCATGGAATTCATATGCAGCTTGATTTTTCTTCTAATTCTATGATTTATTTATCCCAGAAAAGTCGGGGGGGAAAAAAAGATCTATTTTATTTGGAACAGCAGGTTGGGAAGGCGAGTATGCAGGCTCTGTGACCAAGGTAGCCCGGTTCATCCTCAGGAAATCTGTGTTCTGTGCCAAGGACCTCCCTAGCTACCGGCTAGTCCCACTTTGCTCTAACTTGCTAACTACTGTCCAGTCTATTTATCATTTGCCATCTCTAGGGATCACTGTGCAGTGATACGGACTAATAGCCCAGCAATATGCCAAGACATATCCTTTTCATCCCGCACAGCCAGCACTGTCTTCCAGACCTCTTAGTGCATGAGGGAGGCTGGAATCTGGATGAAGAACAGCTGGCTTAAAACAGACCCTGACAAGCCAATACTGGCTGAAAGGAGAAAACACTGGAAGAATGAAGCAGTACACAGGCTTACCTTCATTTGCAGGGCTCTTTTTCCAGGACAGTTAAAATATTTTCCTGCTTTTGGGTCTTACTGGATCCATCTTTGGTACTGAGCACTGGAGCAGAAGCAATCCCCACACTTGCGATTCTCCTCCTGGGATAACAACCCCACGTTTGTGTCTTCAGTATTTTCAGGTTGGATTATCACAACCTGGGCTATGGAACACATTCACCACTTTCCTCTTCTAGTGCAGAGAAGCAAAAGAGGGCGTATCGTACTGATGTGCACTTCAGGCTGCTTTGGACTAGAGACTTGTTAATTAAGCTGCAGCCTTGGGAGTCCCAACCAGCTGGTCCAAGTGCCTTCCTCCTCAGAAAGCCCAAGAGTTTCTGCATCCTAGTAAAAGGGGAATGATAACCCCAGATGCTGGTCGTTTGCCTTAATGGGGTTAGTCAGCCCCATTTGCTTAGCAAAAGGCAGTTCATTCTCTCTCATCATGTCACACATGTATGGCTACGTATCACTTGTACCACAGAAGCCAGTGACACAATTTTAATACTTAAGCATATACCAAATGTAAGTGCTTAGGCTTGGATGAACAACTTTCAGCATCCTGTTCTGCAGAAGAAAACAGTAACTTCAGGGACTGAGGGAGAATGTGAATTCTTACGAAGAAGAGTGAGACAGGGGATTGGTTTTTATTGTACCCATTTTCTTCAACAAATTATGGACATTTATTATCCTTACAATCTTGATACTCATAACAGCTTTTCTGTAGCAATCTATTACTTGTTTAGTTTATACTGTTTAGAGCACAGCAATGATGACATAATTTTGTTGTAATGAAGATAAATGCTGTCTCGGAATGTCAGAAAGCACCACATCACCCGTTAGGTGTAATGACTTCAAAATACCCAAAAGGAAAGTCTTCCGGGCTGGTTGCAGGAAAGTACACACACATACACGTCTGATTCTGATTAAAATACAAGTTATTGAAATGCTCAGTTCAGTCCAAGACTTGAATCAACTGTTCGGGCCCATAGATTGAAACACAGCATAAGGGGAAAAAGAAAATCCTCCTAGGACTCTCCGTATTCTCTACGCGTTGGCCAGACAATGATCTAATAACAGCAGTGACTTTGGGGATATTTGTTTATCTACTCTGAGCCCAGTTAAGTGACTCAGAGGTAACACGGCGTCTCACTGATGTTCTGTTGGACCAAGCCATGTTGTACTAGTAACTTTATCCTAAAGGAGGCTATTCATAGCAGGCATTCAGTAATGCTGCAAAAGCGGTAATTTGAAGACGGTTGCAAATACATTTGTGGATACAAATGAGGCAACCACAAGTTTTCATATTTTATCTATGTAAACGCAAGTATAAAATGGCAGGGTGGGAGTCCTGAGGGTTTCTCCCAGAGCGGGGATGCCAGACTGATTCTTCATCCAGGCAACGGGGGGGGTGTCTCTGAATAGTTTTGATTATCAGACTCCTGACTATTAGTCAGCAGTGCAGAATCAGGCCCTTTGCACCGACAAAATTCTGCGCTCAATCTTTTCTGACCTCTCATTTGAAACTAAATTTAGACACAAACGCAAAATACAGAAGATTGAGGAGATGGGGGCTAGAAGGAGGAAAGCTAAAGGAAAATACGCTATAAATATGAACTGGGCCATATAAAAAGATTAAGTATAAAAGACAGCTTTCTTGTAATGTCCAGCTGTTTCTCCTAAATATTTCTAGCAAACCTACATATGTACGGTTTCGGAAAAGTACCAAGAGGGAATATTAGTACATCACTTAAAAAAACCTCCATAGGATTGCTAGTGGTTTTGAAGCTCTAGTGCTGAGATCTGTCAGGATAGGACAGGAGTTATTTCAACAGTACTAAATAGCTCTCCCACTGCTTTACTGTGGATTGATCCATTTTCACCCTTTCTTGCCTTTCTGCAGTCACACACACATGTAAAACAGATTAAGGCTCTGTGGAAATAAAATAAATAAAATAAAATAAAAAAGACACCTAGGACTTTTTTGACTTCCCCTACAATAAAATGCAGGGAGAGGTGAATAAAGCCACACAAGAGACAGTAACAAAATGACAAAGGTCCTGACTGATAGTTTATCGAGATGACAACTCAGTGAGTTTTTAGACATCTCTGGCATGAAGACTATTTTTGTCTTTCCACAAGTTAAAACATATGTACGATCAAGACGACTGCCTGCCTATCCGTTGAAGCTTGTTTCTCCCCATTACCTCTCTCTAACGGAGCCGTACCTGACTGCAAAATATTCCTTCTGCATTTTAATGTACTTTAGAACAACAGTTGACAATGCTTGAAAAGAAACCAAAGCAAAATAACAAACCATTATCAATATATTATTTATGCAGGATCCAAAAGCTGGGAAACATCACTAACAAGTCACTTAAATTTTTCAGCCACAGATCTCGAGCATGGAAAAGCATCATTATCCGTACCTGGCTGGTGGGAAAACAGCGCAGGGGAACGGCCGCATGGTCGCAACGAGAAAGGTTTGATTGCTGCCTCTTGCAGCGATTCTTACCAGCGCAAAGGGAACACGAGAGGCTTTTGCTCTGCCTTGGCAGCACTTTATACTCTATTTCTTTTGGTGCAGAGCTCTGCACAAGCTCCAGGACCGCAGAGGAATGATCCCTGGGCTCCTTCTCCCCGCTCAGTCCCTGACCTCTGGCGCCAGGTCTTTTGCCTCCCAGCCCACAGCACTGTCGACTGGACCTTGCTGCACGCAGCATCTAGGCTCTGGAATGCCTCAGATTCAGCTTCAGACACAATAAGGATTACAAATTATAGAGCACAGTGGGAATAAAAGAGATGGGTTATCCCCTCTGACTATCCACCACTGTTTCCCATATCTCTGGGCAAAAGCAACGCAAAACTTTCTCAACAGCCCAAAGACAAAAATAGGTTGTATGTATTTTTAAATGTTATACTTTCCCAATCTTAGGCTAATAAAGGTCAGAAAATGGAGTGGACATTGTTTTTTTACTTTCTAAAGTCACTGGTATAAGAGTGCCCCTACAATTTATATTTTCAAATGATAAGATATTGAAGCAGAGTGAAGTAGTTAAAAATAACATTTTTTCAGCTCAAAGTGCTTAAAAATGAAGCACTTCCATTATATGCAAGTTTTGCTGTGTCTTTTATCTACAGTAATTTTAGGCACAAAGCAAGTAAGCAAGCTGCTGCACAGTCATATGGCAAGTAAGAATCAGTGAGGTTATAGATCTGTTTTGAGGTTTAAAACGTGAAACTGGCTGAAAACTGGATGGTTTTGAAATTAAGAGGACGTTCATACTGAACCTGATCCTGTCATATGATCATAAGCTCTCAGACATGCCAAACCGAATTTAAACCGAACAATTTTTGTTACAGTAATGCCAAAAGTCAGAACAATATTGGATATTTCTAGGAGTTCTGGTTTGTGTCTTCTTGGCCAGCTCCAGGAATTTGTCAGGGACTGTTGACTGCTGAAGGCACGACTGTCATTAACTTGAGATAAAAGATCTCAAGGTGACGACTGTAGATGGGGCAAAGAAAAAGCATAAAGTTACAGATACATACGTCTAGTAGTTTATTATTATTAAATTTTTGAAAAATCCCTGAATACGTACACAGATACACACAAACACTCATGCACAAAAGCGCGCATTTTAGAACAAGGCTTCCCTGAGAGCAGTTGTTGTATTTTGATGTCAGTCTAAGGAAATATGTTGGCAGCTCCTCCACGCAAAAATCTATTTTCCACAAACAGCATATTCTGCCAGTATAAAATTCATCATCCAGCCATACAAAGGACACAGGGCCAAGGGGCTTGAGTGACACACCAAAAACCTCAAAACACATGTCTGAGCTGCCACATGAGTTGTATAACACTGTTCACGTACAGCATGAAACCGGAGATCGGTGAGCTGCATCTTCATAATATTTTGCAACATCCTGTAAACTCATTGCAGGGAAACAGTATAGATACTGAAAGTGGTTTGGCCACTGCAATAACAGAGACCCTCTAATTACTCTAATTTTATTTTTTTTTTTTAAAAAAAGGGGTGGATGTTGAATGGAGGGGAAGTCAGCCATGCAGTTCATTCAACACTAAATACGCAGTTGTGCATCTTGGTAAAGAAAAAAGGTATATCATATACCAGCTGCTATTTAGCAGAAATAAGGTACTGCTGAATTCATGTAACTGGTGAATTGGTGACTCAAGGCCACAGGTCACCTCTGAAATTGAGACAGTTCTGAAGGAAAGAGTCTAAGGATGTAAGGAAAAAGGGCCACCTTAATAAATGGAAAGATAAATCTCATACCTGAGCCAAATGGATGTGTGGAAGAGATAAGAATTATCAACATCTACTCTCAATTTCTTCTATTTTTATCCCACTTTTCAACACTGGGAGAACAATTTAGAAATTGTTCATGAAATTAATACTAATAAGTGCTGAAATGTTTTATTGCTGGTCCTGATGGGTAATTCCTGAGAAGAAGGTAATTTCTGTAGGCTCTAGCATCCTGCAAATAAACCAGCAACAACCCAAAACTCAGAATCTAAAAACTGCAGAAAAGGGGAATTCAGCTCTGTTTTCAAGTCTCAGTTTAATAAATCTTTTTGGTGGTTTTATGACTAATGTAAGACTGAAAGTAGGCAAATTCCATCTGTGGTTCATCTGAGCAGGAGCAAACACGCAGTAACAATATCGCTTCATGAAAAGAGCGCTGGGCAATTTAACATGAGATCTATGATCTTTTAAAGGCAGGAAGTATCTTTGTGAAAATGCCCTTTTTCCTTAATCAGAAAAATCAATATAGAGTTGAAGAGGGAGAATATTTATCTTTTAAATAATAGTGTGAGAGATTCTTGCAGAGCACTTCTGGCTTACTAATACATTGCTGCTTCACCTCCCAACACAAAGAACTCCATTTATGCACCGGATAAGCAGCCTCCTTGCGCAACCCTTGTGCCTCCCTGTCCGCGGCCGGGTTATCTCAGCACCTTAGTGCGCAGGAGGGTTACGCAGCCCGAAACCAGCGCCCAGCCCAGCTCTTACCCCTCACTGCTCTCCTGTTGCACAGCCTCATACCTGGGCTATGCATACCCTCGTGACTAGGAACTTGCAGCATCCAGCTTGTATTCATTTTCCTCCTTAGAAATTATCATCAGGCTGCCGAGGACCGTGGGGCAGGATCTCGCCCAAGGGGGATTTGTTCTCCTTGTGGCAGCCATCGCCATTGCTGCTTCTTGGGAGACTACGTTATTGAGAGCCACAGCAATTCCTGTGACAACATTTCAGGGGTAAATTCTCTTTTGATACTGTCGTAAGATCCTTGCCAAGCTGACACTACATATTAAAGGGTTCAAAATAACAGAAGGCAGAAATTAAATCGAACAGGATATTAATACCTTGTAGTTGAGGAAATGGTATTTCCTTTTGATTTTACTTTTTGCTTTGTGAATTAGCCAAAACCTGCATCCCTGCATAAACTGAACCAGCTCACCAGGTTCTCCACACAGAAACAGCCGTGGCCCTCCTCCCCCTGAGCACGCAGCAACAGCAACCCCCTCCAATGCCTTCCCAGCTAAAAACTCTCTTCAGAAACCTGGCAAGCTTAAAATACTCAGGTCTACTTCATTCCACATGCCCTCCGGATCTTTTATCCATCCTATTAGTTTCCACAGCAGCAAATATTAGTTGGCTTGTGACTAACTCATCTGAACAGCCCACAGATGTGAAGAGAAGGTTTAAAACGTGAAAAAGGTTTTTCACAGTCTGATTTCATTCTGCTTCTTTCTGCTGTGCACTAAGATCTTTTATTTTCCCGCTCTCTTTGATTGATACAGAGAGCATTAGAGTGCATGGATCCAAAAAACATGAGTAAGGGCTACCTAGGCTAAGACAGTTGGAAATACAGACCCCCTCTGATATTTCCACTGTGTTTTGAAGGGAGCCAAACTGAAGCACCTGGGTGTGTTAAACAACAACACAAACTTACTGACAAAATTATTTCCAAAAAGATTAAAAGTGTTTTCTGTTGCATGACATACTTTGGCGGGTTGAGGACACTTTGCTTACACAAGAAACTCTTCCTGACCCACTGTGACTTGCTAATGCTTCACACTCTAGAGTGTGAAGTGGCTATCGCACGTGGCTGACGAGACACGTGTATTAAGGTTCACATAGGGTAAAACATGTTACTGTCTTTCAAAAAAAAGGATCTATCATGTTTTACTAAGCTAGATATGAGAAACCGCCTGTGTCAAGGTAAGAAACACCATTGTCACAGCTGCTGAAATTGCCTCTTTACCTTCAATGATAAACAAATTGACTATCGCAGCCAAACCAAAGGTGCGGGTTTGCAAACCTCCATTTATAGAGTGGCTCTGGTCCTGTGTGTGGCCCCTCGGCTCCTGCAAAGCATCTTTCCATGGCTCCATCTCATGGTGTGACTCCATGGGCAGGACGCAGGTCCCCTGCATAGAGCAGGCTCTTCTTCCTTCTGCCTTCACGCAGCAGCCTACAGGAGAGAGTGAGGGCTGGCTGCGATCCCGTTGTCCAAGAACTTTGAGGAGGGCTGTTTTGGTTAGGTCTAGGGAGCTCCGTTACATCATGGAAGAACTACTTCAGGAATAATGCGCCAACACCTCTCTTTTAACTGTATCCTTGCTAAAATCCAGACGTTGGCATGAGAGGTGCGTGCATAGATACATGGATTTAAGAGAAACCCATCTGTATGTCTGGTCTTTAGGGACTGACTTTCTAAAAACATTCAGTTGCAGTATTTGTACATTATCCAGGCTCAATTTAATTCAGCTTTCAGAGTGCTGGCATGGCGCAAATTAGTTGGTCTGTGTGCCAGCAGCCATCACTAGTGTAACAGCAGAGCCAAACTGGGGAAACATTAAGAAGCACGTTTTGTGTATACAATTGTGTGTTTACAAATGAGGCATCTGAATATTATATAGTTAGTCCTGTGCAACACTGAGATGGGAGTCATAAGAGTAAGAAAATTTGGCACGCTGGTATGAAACTCTGGCCAAAAACATCATTTAATCCAGACAAGGAAAAAGATCGATCGATTATGCCAGTAAGTTTGAAACAGCACTATAAAAAGAAAAAGTGACATGGCATAGGTTTGTGGTTCCCAGCTAATGGAGCTAAAACATAGCATCAGATGGTTTGTATTTTACATTATTGTCAAACAAAAATAAATCATCAAAAACATGGCAGAATCAAGCTGAACTGGCAGGACATACCATAAAAAAAAGCAGCTAGTGGTTGAAGTGAAAATTAAGAAGTGCTGTTCATTCTCCCAGAAATGCCAGGGCTAACCAGAAGAAGCAGCTCACACTTACAGGCTTTGCAATTCATTCTCTTTTTTCTGCAAGCAAAAGGCTGTTAGGCCATATCGGAGTTCTGCGCCAGTGAGATTTTGCTTCCTGATGTTCAGAGATTAGCATATTAAGTACATTATATACTGTATTTACATAACTATTGTATTATGGCACAGTTAAAATTTTGCTGGCATTTCTATTGTAAACCCCTGTTTCAGAGCCTAGAGTTATGATTAAAGACTATCTCCAGATGACCATCTTTTACAGGGGTTGGGGAAAGGGGAGATTATGTATTTATTTTTAAAACATATTTCAGATTTCCAAAAGAAACAATAAGCTGCCAAAGACACAGCGGTCTAATCAATACATCAATACTACTGGAAGGGAGCAAGTATTCTTCCAGGAAGAATCGATCTTTCAACCGTGAGAATTGACAGGCTGAGGCTCAAATGACTGTATCGTTCTTTACATTACCACCGACCTCAAACATTCACACATCATGACCTGAGCCCCAAAATTAGAAGCTCACCTTAAAAATCATGGGACCTAAAGACTACAAACTTAGAGATCATTTTATGCTCCTTCCATTTTTTGAAGCTATCAACTTCATCATTACCAAGCTTTTCTTGGCGACTTGTATGGGCTATAGGCTTACTATCTAAAGAATACACCACCCTTTGAATCCAGGAGAGACACCTACACAAATGAGAATCATGATAAAGTCAAGAAAGTTAGCAGCCCTGTGTTATACTATATTCTAGGTTATTTGATGTTTTCAATACCTGACAGAAGAACAAAAGCAGCCATTTCATCAAACAATTTCTGGTCTGTATTTCCAAAGACTGTGATTTTCTTTCCACAAGTGCTCCTGGCTGTGGCTGGGCTTTCTTCTGGGCTGGTACGACTCAGCGCAGACCCGGAGCTCTGCATAGCTTGTGCTCCCTGTGGGCCTGCAACGGCTGTTGCGCTATCAGTTTAAAACAACCATTGGGCCATAGACTATGGATTATCATCAGTTGGCTGTGCTTGGCTTCAACCACGGAGTGATGCAGAGGGGTCGGGAAACCAAGAAAATCTTCCAAGCAGGGTTTGCCTAGCTGAGTTCTGTGCTAGTCTCTCCCACCGTACTGGCATCGCAGGCCACCCACAGCCCTGAGCATCCCTACCTCCTGACCAGTGCAGGATGATACAGCGATTCCACAGTTTCATCTGTTGCCGTGAGTTTCCCCGCGTGCATCGAATGCCCACGATTACAGCATCACTGCTGCTGCATCTCCACCAGCAACTTCCTTGCAGCAACTGAAGTAGAGCATTGGCTTGAAGCATTTGTGCTTGATCTCCTCCCATCTTTGCCATAGTTGGGATGGGAAATTAATTTAAATAGCCACATCAAAAACTCAAACAAGTTTTACTTTAAGTTGCTATCATCAACAACTGCATTGTTCCAGCTGACTTGGCTCACATTTTGAGCACAGGACATTTGGTCACGTCTCAGGGCCAGATTCCTAAATGCAGTCAGGTGTCTGAAAGCACAGGAAAAAACTACATGCATTTGAAAAAAAAAAAACAATTGAAGTGACTATTTGAATCTTTAGACAATTTAATTTTGGTGTATAGGATTCTAAATCCCAGTGATGCTCAATGAGACTCAGGCTCTGAAAAGTGCCTTCATTGCTTTAGTGAGAATGAGTCTAAAGGCCAGACTTTAAAAGCTATTTAGAGCCTTGACTCTCATCTGGCCCTGAGCCACTGAGAAGCTCTGAAACTTTTACCCACTCCCTCTTCTAACTAGAATGGAGAAACGGAGAGGATGGTGACATATTTTATAATGAAAAATTAGATTCTGCTTAAATGGAACAGGACTCAAGAGGAACACTGGGGCTGCCCACCGCCATGACCCGGCTTCACATACATCTCAGATGTCTATGCATTGTCACTCAGAAAAATGAATAAATGAAGTCCTTATTCATAACTTTTCCATGAAAAGTTACTTCTCCGGAATATAGATTTCTACTTGTAAACTTTGTGTCGAAACAGTTTTTGTCTAAAAAAAGACTTTTTGGCTTACGTCACGTCCCAGATCTTTGTCATGAGGAAATGCTTATGCGTAAATTATAATGTTCTGAAAATAGGTGGTTATAGTAGGAATAAAAACGCATTCAGACCATTAACTGTAATGGCAGACTGGGGCAGTGTTGACACGTACACACACATATCATATTTATTGACAAGTTACAGCGTTTACCAATTTCTAAAGTTCTGAAGTTGGAAAGTCTGTACCATATGTTGAGCCAAAGGCTACGGGCAATATTTCACCACTGAGGTAACTTTCTTAACCCATGAATTTACCTGGCAGTAGATCATCTTAAAATACATCACGTGGCAAATCTACATCAATGAGCAGCTCTTTCAATCCCCAAGATTACCGTAAATTACATACGTTGCACTATGCAGACAGAGGTAGAATCTTTAATACTCTGAAGCATCTCACCTTGCTAAAGTAAACACCTGCTTTGTTTTGATTAACAGGAAAGCGATCCAACCAACTTAGAGCAAACTTGGCCGTTCTCCACCCAACCAAACACTTACGAAACTTTGGTTAGTTTATCCTTCCAACATATTATGGAAATATTAGTATTTGCTGCTCTGAAAAATACTTTTTTTGGCATCTTCGTTTCCCATCCCTATTCTAAGATAAACACTGACAGCTGATGGTATTCAGGAACATTGCCATATGTTCCCTTAGAAATGGAATTCTGAAACATGGCTGTTATCCACCAATTGGCATTTTTACTAATTAGCACAAGATTGCTCCAATACATTCATTTCTCCCCCAAGGGAGAATCCCTCTGAAGAATTCTCATCTGATGCATCAGGATCTCCTACTCGCCACTTACCCACTCTCACAGTTTCTGATTTAATGGTTAACACAAGGAATCAAACAACTCTCCTAGGGAGCAAAGTCAAACTGTATATCTTCGATTGCTATTTTTTCCAGAGAAGCAATGCAAACAGCACGTGTAGAGTTAATATTTGAATGCCTTTTCTAATAAAACCAGCTTCCAGTTTTTCAGTCTTTTGTGCAAGTTTAATAAAATAAATTTTGAATATCAATGGAGTACATTCTATTTTTCTTGGCATGTCTCTGCCTTGCTCTGTCCCTCTATTGCAGGAGTCATGCCATAGGGAGAGCACTTTTCCACAGTCCATTGAAGTTGTGCCATAAGGGCTGGAGATGATTTGCTAAAATGCTCCAAAGGTATTCAAATTTCTTTAAAGAAGAAATTCAATTTATGTGCATTTATATTGCAGTGTCTGTCAGGAAGAAAGGTTATAATCACCAGCATATTTTAGATTTACATTTTCTTCTATACATGAGGTAATGGTATTAGAGGTAAACTATGAGGTTTAAAGTTGAATTCGATGTATGGTACTATTTTCATTGCTGCTAAAAGCATGTTTTTGAAGTTCTTGAGGAAAGCATATGTTAGCATATGTTACTGAAATATCAAGAACAGGATGCTGGGTGGCTTAGAGGATAAACCGTTTGTCTTTCTTCTCTGCATTCTTATATAAAGTACGGCTGGATTTCATGAGCAAAACGAAAAGAGGATTCTCAGCTCTCACATTAGTTCACATCATAAAGTTGCAGCCCAATTTCGTTAAGCAGAGCTATTGGTTAGGCGCATTTCTGAATTAACATGCAAGCTAAATGCGCCTTTAGTTGTGCCATGGAGGAAGGGAAAAAAGAGAGCTTAGAATTTTGTGATATCGCTTATGTAACCCTCAGAAGAACAAATACTCATCAAAAATTAAAAGGAAACCCTGTCTCAACCATATTGCTGTGGGAAGTGCTTCGCCTCATTTTTCTCTGAAAATTGACTTCATTTAAATTTCCTGTGACTGTATTAAATATTTAGATGTTGATATTTTTACTGAGTAGAAAACATTATCACAATTCTTATCAAGTTGGATTCCTTTTAAGCATATGTTAAAGTTGTCTGATAATTAAATTGCTATGCTTATCTCAATTAGGACCCCACTAATTATAGCCCAAGTACTTTAGAGGTATATACTGCAACTGATTTAAGAACTGTAGCCAGATGTCCTCTCTTAAATAAACACTCATAGTTGGTTTGTAGATTTACTTTATAATGTCACTGCTACCCCTACAATCTCTGTCAATAAGGGAGCATCAAAACTATTATGATGGGTTTTGCACCACAAGCTAATTGTATTTTAAGCCTACTTCCAAATGAATTCCCGATAGCTATCCAACTTTGTAAACAGTCATTTGAGCAGCGCTCTTTGGGGAAGCGCGCATGCACGCACACATGCATGCTGTTTGCTTCATAAATTTCAACAGATAAAAATCCTGTTCCACTTCTCACAGAGTGTTTATTTTTAATACATTATAACTAGATACTGGGCCAGATACGACAACAACAATGGGTATTTGCCGAGTAGCTGAGGAGCCATAGACAAGGCTGGGCTTCAGCGCTGCAGTCAGGTCCATGAGCTCAGATTCCCGCCCCCAACTTTTCTGTGAGCAAAGAGTATCAAGATGCAGAAATACTTGGGTACAAGAAAGAAATCTCAGGAGAGGGGCTCTTTGTATAATTGTCCATGGTCTGTCTATGTCTAAGCCTAATTCACTGAACATTCTAATCCTCGCCTTTCTCTCATGGGCTTCTTCTGACTACCAAACCTGCACGACATTGCCATAACGTGGGCTACTTTAGAATGCCATTTGAGATCTCTTTGTGAAAAGCTTTGTATAGTATTTAATACCATTGTGTGTGCAAACACACATGCACTCACAAGGCATTTCCCTGTGTGAGGTATGGAAGTTTCACTTGGATGCACAAAGGTCCAGGTCCAACGCAGGAAATGAGCACTTCCTGAGGAGGGTCAATCCCTTATCTTCCCACCAGGAAATGGCTAATCGTTGGTTGGGAGTTCTCCACTGACATGGATGGACCATGAAGTGAACTCTTACTTTCAGTCTAAAGTCCTATTCCCAAGCATTCTTCACTATCCACCAACCAAAAAAAACCCAGTGAAACATCACCTACAAAATATGGCTAATGGCGATACAAGCAGTAACGTAACAGGGCTATTACTGAAGAAATAATACAGTGGAAAAATACGCTTAAGGTATACTCTGCGCATTGGACCACGTCACAGAATGGTAGGGTTGGAAGGGACCTCTGGAGATCATCTAGTCCAAACCCCTACCAGAGCAGGGTCACCTTAGAGCAGGTCGCACAGGAACGTGTCCAGGCGGGTTTTGAATGTCTCCAGAGATGGAGACTCCACCACCTCTCTGGGCAGCCTGTGCCAGGGCTCTGCCACCCTCAAAGTAAAGAAGTTCCTCCTCATGTTTAGGTGGAACTTCCTATGCTCAAGTTTGTGCCCATTACCTCTTGTCCTGTTGCCGGGCAAGGACAAGGAGTTACTATAAACCAGACAACCAAAGCAATTGAAACCAGCAGAACTACCCATAAAACAGGGTAGGAGGCACAGGTATGTTTCCCCCATTACTTTGCACAGTCTGATCTTTGACTACACTTCAGTGTGCTCAGCTTTGGAGGGCTTGTGCTGAACATTTTGCATTCTGTCCCTTTCTAAATGGAAGTAATAGTTCAGTAACGCATACATTATCATTTATTTAGGGTCTGAGGACTTTTTATTTCTCTTGTCCATTCCTACCTTCCAGTTATTTTCCAGAGCAGTTCAAGTCTGTTTTTCTTTTGTTTCTTCTCTGCGGTGAAACCAGCCATCATTAAGGCGGCCAATAAACTGCACCTAACATAAAAGACTTTCATAAAAATGAAGTAGAAATTTCCAAAAGTGTATGCTTGGAGTCAAAGTTAAAAATCAATCACCAAATTGTTACCAGATTGCTATTTACATTTCTATTCACTCATCTGAAGGCCATTTGTTTAACATCGGAAAATTAAAATCTTGCACATGATTTACCTGCTCTAGGCTTGCCTGGGAACTCTTCCAACTTACACCCTATTTTGGTGCAACCAACAGTGGTAGGAGTATTAATACACAACGGAAAATAGCATTCTTACTATGCTGTATTACCTGGTTGGTTTTTGTGCTCCTCCCATTGCTGTTAACAGTCGCCAGAAGGTATTCCCCAGACTCTAGAACTATTCCAAATTAATCCATCCACTGGGTAAAACTAGGCCCTTCCCTGGATGTTCCAGTCTCCAGTCTGTCCAGCGCAATACCAGCAGTGGTTAAAAAAAAAAAAAAAAAGAAAAAAAAAAAAAGCTTCCTACAGCTCAGCTGTCCATAGCAGCATTTAATTCTATGTAGAGTTTTCCGAGAGGGTAATTGCAAAATGGATTTCCAGCAGCAGCAAAGCCAATTTAAGGAGCTCCCATCACCCCCAAGCTGATCACTCCCAGTCTGAAAGACAGCTCGTTTGCAGAACTCATCCATACGTGGTACTGAGGCCAAAGCTGCATCACCGAAACGATTCAAGTTAAAAAAAAAAAGCCAAACACCAAAGTATTTTGCCACCACAGGAAACATACTGGGACCTAAACATGAGACATACTGACAGCCTACGTGCCTTGGTAACATCAGCAGTAGTGATAACACCAGCTGGTGATCAGTGATGATCAGGTTTTCTGAAGGGATCCATGTGAAAGGGGCTCAGCTGGCAGCAAGAGGCAGATCTATAAACACATTCCTGCATAAAGGAGATCCAAAGCAGGAAGGGCAGAAAACTTCAAACAACGAAACAGAAGGAAAGTGAACAAGCAAAAAGGAAAGATTAGCACGGAGGAAAGGACAGGACAGCATATACAGTATTAGATAATAAATGTCATTTACAAGAACTCTGCTGACCCTTGAATTTTATGCAGCTTTGAGTAAAATCAGATTGTTTTGATTCTCACACTCACCATATTCACCTGTAATAGTAACAAAGACAGTCTGTACTTTTATATTTTAACCAGAACTGTTGTTTTACTTTGTGCTAAATAATGAACACAAACAGCAGTAATCCCCTACTAGGCTTCTCTGCATTCCTTCCTACACATTGGCTGTAATGAGCATCTTCGTTACTGCTAGAAATTAGGGCCGATTTTCAGCTGGTAAGTGCAGAGATGCTCCTGAAACACAGGAAAGGAAAGAGTGGAGCGATGGGCCCCGTGCCACCGCTGGCTGAGATTTTTCCAGGGAGATGTCTTTTATGAGAAAACTAGTAGAATGAGAAATGTTCTGTGGAAACATATAGATTTTAAACCAGGAGGAGCTCAAACTCCAGGTCCACCACAGGCCATGTGGCATGCTCTGGAGCCTGGCACCAAGGACATCCCTGCTCCGGGACAGCTCTACCACCCGTATGGCATGGGAGGTGGGGAGGCTTTGGAGAGAGCACTGTGGGCTCATGCCAGAGCAGGGACAGTGAAATTTCGGGCTCTCGCTCAATGTCATGTGCAATACCCAGGTCTCAAGGATATCTGTCAGTGTGTTCAGCCCTCAGCTGCTTCAAATTCAGGAGAAACATGCCCCAAAGGCTGCCATGAGCCAGGGGCTTCCTCTAGCCACAGGAAGGCCAAGAAGAAACTCGAAGGCAGAATGGCTGAACAGTCCCATTTTTCTGGGGAATGTTGCATTGATCTTATTTCTCTAAACTTATTTCTAACAGGAAATATCAATACCTCTACATCTAATTCCAGTGAGAAAGAAAGCCCTTAGCATGTTCTTGTTTCCTCCAGTTGTAGCTACTGAAAAAGGAAACCACCGGATGAGCTCTACCACTTGGGAAAGGAAGGTTTCAGGGGCTCAGCAGGTTCTAAAGGTCTGGCCTGAACTCCTTTCTCTTTTACACTCACTGGTAGGCATATGTTTGTACTGGTACAACTGGTGTATCGGGAGCTCCGTGCCCTCCTTTGATGGATACTGGCACTGCTCACAGCCCAGGTACCATGATCCAAGTTCGCTCCAAGGCCCAGCTCCACATCAAGACCTCACGAGCTAAAGCAGAGATGGAGAGCCACGGCAGGAGAGTGAAGTGGGCCAGGGCAAAAGGAGGAGCAGAAGCCTGGCTTGCAGGCTGCCCCAGGCCACCCAGTGCAAGGCCAGGGTAGGGTTTTTCCTCTGCACTCCTGTCAGAGCCTGTCCTTGTACTTCCATATGAGAACATACGTTATCAACATAACACAGCAACATGCACACTTTCTGTTGCTAAACAGGCACACTATTTCTAGAGGCAAAACCTATATCCTTCCTGAACACTGGCACTGATGTCTACATGAAATACAAAGCCTGAGAAGTTTAGTTTATGTTTAAAATGGATCACTTTCCATCTTATTGCAACATCCAATATTCAAATTCCTTGAAGGCTCCTCAGATGCACTTTCTGATGCTCAGTTCTGCCACTCTGAGTGCTTTTGTAGTTTCTTACAGCCAGCAATAACCTCCTGCCCTTGCGCTCAGACCTGCACTCTGCCAGGTCTCCGAGCACATTCTGAGTGGGGATGGATTATATTTCCTCACATTTGCACTTTCAGTTGTGTTACGCAGGACAGAATGTAGTTCCTTTACACTGGCAAAGCAAATGAAGATTTGAATTTATGGTGATGCTGTACCTCTAAGGATGCAGTCTTGTACTTCCACAAGGCTTTATAACGCTTGAAGGGTCTGCCCACTTTAAACCTCTTACAGGACACAGTCTGTAAGCTCTTCCCAGATCTGAGACAAAACTGCAAAATAAGTAATAGTAATAAATCTGTATGCTCATCTGTCGTCCCAATCTAAAAGACATACATTCCAGTTACCGACAAGTCTACGTGAAATCAAAAACACAGGAGAAGATTTTAGGAGCCCCAAGCATTTTCCAAAGGCAAATCAATTAAAAGAAAGGCACATTTGAAATTCAAAACAGTCCTACACATTTGGATCCGTTGAAAGATATTACATGAGAAGTCACAACCACAGTCAGTTCAGCGAGTAGCACAGACACTTGTCTGCACTGTGCTTCATTGCATCCCTGCACATGGTACTTCAAAAAGCATGGTAATTTGCAAAAGTAATTTTGTAAAAGCTTCCATACATCTCCTGTTAAGAGCAATTTGGCTAGTATCTGTTGCTAGCTGTGAGCACGCTTTTAGATATTAGATGGATGAGTGCAGACTAGCAGGAGGAAAAAAAAAAAAACAGAGAGGATAAATACTTGGCAGTTCTCTAACAACTTTCACTAGAGGATCGTGAAGTGATTTACAAACATCAATTAATTAAGCCTCAAAAAGCCCCAGCGAGATAGGTAAGTATCATTACTCTCATTTCACTAATGCGTAAACTGAGACACTGAGAGAATAAGTCTTTCACCCAAGGTCACACAGCAAGCAGCTGGCAGAGCCAGGGATAGAAACCAAGAACGCTGACTTACCTTGCTCCTTACCTACTAGACTGTTTTCTCTCTCTTAAAACAGTTTAAAGCTTCTCTTGCACATGGTATTAGCAAATGCTACGTCCTGCAAACCCAGTAGAGTTTCCTTCTACATCTGGGATCACAAGTCAGATGACCTCACCGGTGCCAGGCCACACATCACTCCTGCTGTGTAACACATGAAGGTTCCTAACCTCTTGGTTCCCAGGTTCTATTGCCCAGGCTGGTTTCTATTGTCCAGTCCCAGACTAGTCATGGGAGCAAAGATTGGAGGTAGAATGGAAAAAAAAAAACCCCAAACACCCCAAAACAACGCAACCCCACAGTACCCCCATCCTTCAAGACTGTAAGCAAAACCAGTACAGATGGTTTCTAGGCTCTGGCCCTGGGACACGCTGCACTGATCATAGCATAGAATTACTCATCCATGACCAAAAATATCACTTGCTTTTTATTGTGGCCCAGCTGAGTCAGATTCACAGACAGCGCTTTCCAGGCTAGGTGGAATATACACACCGATACACAGACTCGCACCATACAGAATAAAAGCCAGAACGGTCAATGTTGATAGTACTAGGTAACACCATATGCTTGGAAAGCAGCACGTGTTTCTGCTTTAAACCAGCAATTTAAAAAAAAAAAACAAACAAACAACAACAAAAGTTTTGATGCCTAGGGTTACTACTGAATACATTAGCAGAGATCAGTTTACAAGGATTTAGGGCATTACTTAAGAAATTGGACTGGTGTCTAGAAATAGATATTCGCAATATATAATATACGTTCAATATGATTGCACCAGGACACATACACTATGTACAAAATATTTTAGAGAACACCTGACTCCTGGTATCAGCAGAAATAAACTCCCAAACAAACAGCTCTGAATAGATTTGTTTCAGCTCTGAATACACTTGTTTATATAAATACATATATTTATATATGTAGACAACCAACAATGCCACCTCGCAGGCAGACAGATAGAGGATAGAAAGCCTTTGTACTATTGCCCAACAATCCTCAAATTCAGATGGATCAGTGGGAGAAACAAGTGCCAAAGTCTCTGAACTATCCATATTCATACAAAAGTGCTCTATTTGGTAATAAAGTTAACTAGCTGGCTGCTGAGATTTGGCAGCTGAATACAGAAAAATACAACAAAATCCTGCACAACAGTCATGGAGCTACCTGCTGGATAGTCATATGGTGAGGAAACAATTTGTTGTCTACTGGCCATAGCTAAAAGGACAATGTGACTTTTTTTGTAATATCTATTTAAAATGGAAAACAAAAATCACTGAAGAAAGGGAAATACTTGCCCTTTGCCTGTCCTGCTTTCTCGTGGAGAGAACTGCAAGGACTGGCAGAGGAGAGGTATCTTCTTTCATGTGTATCCATCTACAGCCAGATTCCCTCGCTAGAAAGAGCAGTTCTCCTTTCAGTGCCGAGAACTGGATAACGGACCCTGTGGTTTTGCTGCTGAGGAAGGACCCAGCGTGGCTGCTTTAGCATCCCTTGGGTCATGCCTCGGGGAGCCGAACTGAAGAGGCTGCAGGAGTTACATTCTCCCAGACCTTCAGTGAGGTGAAACCCTACAGGAGAATGGGACGTGGTGCCGCCCCGGGGACTGTACTGCACCCACACCCTTCACCTCTTGCGTTGGCCTAATGATTTTTTTCCCTCCCGCCTCACTGTATTTGGTACTTACAGTTACAGTGAAGAACTAATCAAAACCCATTCTTGGTGGCTCATGGGTGAACTATTGGTTGTTGATTAATGACATTCCTCACTAATCCAATGTTCTGCCTGGAGAGCATACAGTGCTCGCTCCACTCTCTACAGAGATCCACATATAGGCAAACGTATAAATTTTGTCCTTAGACACCAATTTACATAGGTTTTATAGTGTAGGAGGCTTTGCTTTGCATTTGCCTTGCCCCACTGCTGCCCTGGCTCACAGATGACTGACAGAAGACAGAGGACAGAAGGAAGTCAACTTTCCCACTCTTCCCTCCATGCACCTCATTTCTGTTCCTTCCAGCCAAGGCCACAATCTAGCCACAAACCCAATCTGCCCGGCTAGCACATCTGTAATAGGAGAAACATAAGAAACAACTAAAATCCAGGCAGACTACACATAAAATCATTTTTTACATTTATCCATTTATGCGTAAAGTAATATTAGTGAAATTGTTGCTTTTTTAAAGCAATTGGCTAATGTATTTATGTGCAAAAAAGGATACGTGGTATGCTCAGCTATTGAAAATAATTCTGGTGTGCTCCCAAAGAAAGAATTTCTGTTGCAATTATTTATTCAAGATTCCATATTAAATCTTATAATAAAATACCATTCCTACACAGAAAATAGATTTATTGCACACAGATGTGCTAAAAGCAAAACATCTGCACATGAAAAATCATCAATACCATGACATTTTATCTACTTTGTGCAGATAAAGCAACCAACTAATTGCTTTCTGAGAAATGCAGGGCAGAAATTTAATGCACCAAATATTTATGGGTTAAAAAGAAATGTAGTAATTACAGAATCCTGTATCACTTCCATTTGTACATAGTATATTGAGTGTACACACATGCCACCAGACCTCAAGTAATGCTTTGTAGATTGATGAAGTCTGACTCAAACAATATGTCACAACAGGAGCCTGACAACTGAAAGCATGCTTAATGTAAACTTGTAAAGTCTTCGAAAAGAATGCTAGATTTTTAGGCAGCTAATGATTTGAGCAGTAGGCTCTTTTTACTGCTACTGAAATGAAATACTTCAGTAAACCTCTCGTCATTTACAGATGTCCTTCTATATCAAAATCACGCACCACTTTTGCTTCTTTTACAAAATCAGATGAAACGGAGACGGATCTTTTACTTCTCCCTAACTGGCTGCAATTACTAGATAGACATTATTGAACAGGACTATTGAATAATCTTCTTCCTGGTCTAATCTGTTTTGCAGTTTCCCCGAGTAAAAATGTAAACCAACCACCTTCGCAAACAACTCCTGTTATTATCTTTTGATAGAAAGGTTCATAACATCTTGTAATGCATATGCTTTTTGTTTCCGCCTGGCTACTAGACACTGAAGTCACTGGGGACATCTATTAAAACGCATTCAGTTTCTCTTTAGTATGATGTTAATTCTGAATTTATGCTTCCATAGAGCATTATGAATAAGGCTATAATGACGCTTGTTTAGTACTTTATCCATGTACAAAATCGTTGGCTGTAAAAAAATTCAAGGAATATAGAGAGTGGTTGAGTAGTGTTGGGGAAAAAAAAAGTCTTATAAAAGTAAGAAATCTACTGAAATTTTGGGAAAAGTACTATTGCCTATTTTTAAATATACATTTAAAGAGCAAGGACATAGGTGGAGAAATTTGATTATCAAATGTAATTTTAAGTCTTCTTTCCTTTAGAAAATAAATATCTATGAGGATGTTTTTTGTACTGTAAGAAGGGATTATAAAATTAAAAATTGTGCTACATTTTATCCTAAGATGTTGTCTTAAATATTTGATGGATGCAGGTGCCCGACTCTGCAGCTTACATGACACATCTGATCTTCTCAGATAACAATACGACTGTCTTCATTTTTATTTAATAAATCCTCCGTCAAAAAAAAAAAAAAAGAGAAAAGAATGGTCTCCGAGTGTGTATAATTTGAAGGAACAGGCAAATTGTGACATTTGGGCAGCTGTTACTGTACCTAAGCAAGACACCATACCAAAGCTGCAGCTGTCTGTAGGAAGGGTGGGTACAAGGTACTAACATCTGGTTTATGATCAACGTAGAAAAGACAATGAAAAAGATGTCAATATACCAGATGTATCTGGCCTCCAGCACCAACCTGGAAACCAGCCTCACTGGACAAATTTCCCTGAGGAGTATTCCACCTAGTCATCAGAGGCAGGGATGAGGAGAGTTGCTTCATTCCCACTATACCTATGAAAAGTATCACATTTCTAGCCATTTAAGGGGGAGGTGGCCTTTCAAACTGGGTCTTGGAACTGTTATTGCAACAACCTGAATTATCAGCTCTTTAACTCTACTTTTTCCACACGTCCAAAATCCATGTGGCCAGACTTATGATAAAAAAGAAAAAAGGAAAGCCTTCTAAAAGAGCCTCATACCACAAGCTATTAATTTGTCAGCTGTATTATCAGAAGCAGTTTCCACATGCCTCTCCAGGCCTTTGAAACTTCATGGTACATCTATCTCCCTGTAACAACATTTACAGATGCTCTTTTTCTGGCATGTGTAAGGTGCCTGGACTTCTGCTATTAGCACAGCAAGCTCCGCGTGAAATCTTGCCTGGCCTCTACGTAAGAGCACATTTAAAAAGAAAAATTAATACTTTCTGTCCTTACTTTCAAACCATGAAATACATTGAGAATCAAATGAACGTATAAGTACATTGAGTATTACAAAATGTTGAATGCTCCTACATTAAGAAACTGGGTAACAAGCAACATCAATATTTTTTTGTACATAATTCAATAAAACCAATAGCTAAAGAAATTCAGGATTTTCTTTTGCTTCATGGAATCATGAATGCCTCGATGTTTTCAAATGAGACACTTTGTCAATTTTGCTGCTCTTTAATAGCACTTGTTTAGTTTGGGAACCAGCTTTTATCGCAGACGAAATGAGCTGAGAATTTGAAAGAAGAACAAAGACAAAGGTCTCGTTTCCTGATCCATCTGAGGATGTGATGTTCATTTGAGGACAGTGGAACAAGTGCAGCGCTGCAGGTGAGCAGAAAATGGCTATAAACCAGCTATCGGTGGCTTGTTCAGCACTTGAGGATTCAGACCTTAAAAGCACAGCCCCAGACAAATGCCCTGATTTGAGTATATAAACTGCCAATGTTAGGACTAAGGACAGCAAGACAAGGGTGAATGTCTGGGAGATCTTCTTCATCATACTTCTTTGGAAAAACCATTCCACACACTGACACTCATGCTCAACTGTTATAATCCAAACTTAAAACCCATAACAGGATCTAAGATTTGGGAATATGAAAAGCCTTATTCTTTAATATGCGTTTTAAAGAAACACTAGCAAAACTTCAGCCACGATCGGATTCTAAGAACCCCAGCCTTATCTCCCTGCTGTAAAACTGTTTTGTTGCAAACTGTGAAAAAATATACTCATTTATCATTATTATTTCAGGAACTGAAAAAACATCATGTTTCAGCCACAGATTGCAATGGTGTTACCTGTTTTATGTATGTGTACAACTACGCACGTGTATACATATAAAGAAAAACAGATTAAATAGAGCAGGTGCGTAAGCATGTATGTACATATGCAATAAAGACAGGTAAATGTCAGCAAGCCCTACCTTAACTGAAATAAACAGCCAAAATAAAACATTTAACATAGGGCTGTAGACCAACTCGTCTTTTTTCACCAAGTTCCAGAAATCTTTCCCTAGCAGCCCGTTACATGTCTTCCTTTTTTTTTTCTGCCCACGTTCTCAAATTTGGCTAAGTGTTGCCAAGGGGAATGTAATGACACTAATTTTATTTAATGTTATCGATCAGCATTTAAAAAACATTTTCTTTTAAACTCCTCTAGCTCCTATTTCAAGTCTTTTTTTATGGCTATTACATTTCAATCATTTTAGCAAAACGGGTGGAGGTAAAATAGAAAAAAAACCCTAAGAAATTGCTAAGTTCAGCAGCACAATTAATGCAGTCATCATTGGCAGGCTGGAAGAAGACAATCAACAATCAATGGCTGGAAGGTGACCTGGCTTCACAGTTTTCTGCCACAGCAATCAATATTATTCTTACTGCAGACAGGCTACTCTAGATATGTGATGTTTCATCTCAATGGCTTTTATTCTTGTATAAATACTTTAAATAAATAGCACAAGAACACCACCTAAGGCTACTTTAAATTACATCCATATCACGCAAAGGTGAAAGTAGTTCCACTTGGCAGAATTTGCCCTTCTGTCCAAGACAAGATACTTTAAAAAGGAAAAGAGGAACTTAACAAAGCGTTATTTACACACTGTGCAAGTTTGCATTATGCTGTTTTCACATTATCAGAAACCATTTCCAGTTTGATAGAATCTAGCCTTAGTAAAAAGGCAAATTCTTATGATTTCTTTTGCTTCCAACTGAAACTTCATGGAGCACTGATTCTATTTACTTGTTACTTTAACAACAACAAAAACAGTCCCAAAGCAAGCACCATTTGTCTAGGACATTTTTTTTCTTCAGAAAATACTGTATAATTCTCTTAAAGATTGTATCTGATAAAAATAAAAAAATCATAAAGAAAGATTTATCCTCCATCCCTTTTTTTCTGATATGTAAACAGATTAGAAAATTATTGTGTAGTTGTTCTGAGATAGAAAATAATACAAAAATATTGACAAACAATTGGTTTGGGAGGTTGTTGACTAGTAATATTACTTATGTTTGGACCAATTTAGTCAGGAGTGCATTGGGCAGATCCTTTACAAAGACAGTTCTTCAATTTTTTTTCCATATATGCAAGGTTTCCCACAGCATTAACAACATCTTTTTCATCTCTACACCCAGACTAGCTTCTACAGAAGCCTGTGGGAGTCTTTCCATCAGCAGACAAAGACAGAACTGCGAGTTTCTTTCAAGTGCATGCCGTTAATTTGAGACAGGCTAAGAAAATCCCCTTACAACTCTGAAAAAAAAAGTTTCAGTAGGCTAGTAACTAACTTCCATGTCAGGCACAATATTCTCCAGATATGTCCCAAATAAAAGCAATAAGATAAAATTCTTAAGCTAAAATGTATTTGCAAGGAACAGTAACACACTGTTTAATTATACGAAATCAAATATTTGCATGGCAGTGCATGACCTCACAATTACTGCTTGAAAACGTACTTTTAATTATCTGAACAAATGCATCTTAGTAGCTCCTTATGGCACACAGATTGCGAGACAGTTAGGCACCTTCTTCAAAGCCCTGAACATGGGGTGACCCTGATCACAGAGAGATTTGTCCCCAAGGCTGAGCACTACCGTGCTGGAAGGCCTGCGAGGAGCAGCTCATTGCTTCCCCATGCGCAGATTACGTGTGGAATCGCAGACATGTGGCATGAGTTGCGGAATTATTTTCAGATTTGTTTTGTGGTGGCTATGTTTGCAGCAAATACTGAAAATATTATACTAAATACTGAAAGCGTGCCCATGGCCCCCGGGGATAGACAAGTACATTTTATAATCAAATTACTATATGCTTCTGGCCCTTAATTCAACAAGCTACACCAGTACACACTTTCATCCTTACATAAGGGTATACGGAAGAACACGCTTAAGGATAAGAACATCACTAGATTTTTTTTTTTGTATAACCAGGATCTGGGATAAGAAGAGCAAAATAAATAATTTGGGTGTGTGATATCTTTAGGAGGAGGACAGCAAATCTCATCCAAACTAAAAACCCCTATATTAAACTTCCACTACTAACCAAATGCCTGTTTCAAATTATGACCCAGTCCTACACCAATTCTTTCAATCTCAAAGAGCTTTAGCATAAAAAGAAAAAAAAAAAGTTAAAAGCCAAACAGAATGGAAGTATGTACTCAGTAACATTATTTGTCTTACAGTAGTTACTGTTACATTCCTTTGGCTCAAGAAAAAAAATAAATTATATTCAAATTGCTTTCTTTGGGAAAGATTATAAAATATCTGTTGAAAATACAGAACATTTTTGCCTCTGATTAATAGGAGGTTTTTTTAATTACAAAGGAGGTTCATCACCAAGCTTTTTTGTTGCTAGAGTCTATTAAAGAAGCTCAAAGTTGCTGAGCAATGCACTTTTAACAGCTGATAAGCATATGCAAGAGTACAGCCTGGTTTTAAATGCACAGATGTAAGTTATCAAAAGTAACCATTCATTTGATGTCAGCTTTAATATTCTCAACTCGATATACTTTTGATGACTAACTACTTGACTTGTATTCTTAAAAGCGATAGCCTTTGACTCATGACACTCAAAATGAAGAATGGTAACTAGAGTTGCAGTTCATCTAAGCACGTCAGTAGTCTTACCAACTTTGATTAAACTACTTACATGTTTAAAGTTGGGCAGATGCTTTAGCAATTAGCTGGATCAGGCACAAACCCCAGTAAGGATAGTTAAATTTCCTCACGTTCCATTATATAGAAATCAAGGCATAAAAATTTTTAATGAACATCAGAGAACTGTGTCAGCATTGTTCTAGGAGAACTACAGATTTGTACAGTTTAGATATGTTCTAATTTAAAGATTTCCACAATAGGGAATTAAAAAGACCTGAATTATAATTCCTTTAATGGCAGATCACTTGATAACACTGCCATCTCAAGCAGTTCTATTTTAAAATGCATGGTAGTGCAGACAAATACTTTTTGAAGGGAAAGTGTTTAACATTATCTTTTAACTTTGTCTAATTAGCTGAATACTGTGTTTTTTCACCCTGCAGCTCTTAAAAAGCTGATCTAATTTCACAATGAACACTTAATGCCATTGTATTTGGAAATAGTTGCATTTGCCAACTCTTGTGCAACCACCATTCATCCCACCGCACTCACCCCTGGCTTCTGTTTCCTTGGGAAGGATTCTCTACTTTCTGCCTAGATAAGCTCCTTCCACTAAAGCAACTGCTTTGCTGATTCAAAAAAAAGAAGTCAGAAAAGTTTCTCTGTAGATGGGTGCAAATACCCTCATAGCACTACATACTAGCTCCTTTTTAAAGGGAGGATGTTTGCCCACCACACATACGTTCCACCTCTTCCATCCGTGGAAGCTCTTCAACAGCACTGAAATTCAGATTCAGAGGAGATTCTGTGCTCGCCATGTGGCCCTTTGCAACTGCTGAATCACAGGATCACCCAGAACAGATGAGGTGGGAAGAGACCTCTGGAAATCATCTAGTCCAAGCCCCTGTCGAAGCAGTGTCAGCTGGAGCAGGGTGCCCAGGACCGCGTCCACTCGGCTTTTGAATATCTCCAAGGGGGGAGACTCCACAACCTCCCTAGGCAACCTGTTCCAGTGTTCGATCACCCTTATGGTAAAAAAGGTTTTCTTATGCTTAAACAGAATGTCCTGTATTTTAGTCTATGCCCGTTGTCTCTTGTCTCTTCACTGGGTACCACTGTGAAGAGCCTGGCCCTCCATCTGCTTTACTCCCCATGCCATCAGGTGTTTATTCACACTGATGAGGTCCCCCCGACCCTTCTCTTCTCAAGGCTGAAAAATCCCAGCTCTCTCAGCCTCTCCTCACATAACAAATGCTCCAAACCCTTCATCATCTTTGTAGCCTTTTGCTGGACTCACTCCAACATGCCCACATCTCTTGTAGTGCTACTGCTTTTATGCCCAGAACTGGATGCAGCACTCCAGATGTGCTCTCACCACTGCCGAGCAGAGGGGGAACACAAGTCCTTAACACCGTTTGCAAAACAATTTATCCTTCACAAAAGCCAGCACACCACCTAAGCCTAGGCTGTGGGCGCACATTTCCTTCCAAGGCCAGCTCCATTAGCAGGCTGGTGACTAATTTGTAATGCCTGTGACCACTTCCCTAGCTGAAGGTACAGACCCTCGATAGAGCTCAGGCGAACCGAACAGGCCTTGTTTACACAGTTTACACAACTGGTCTATGCCAATCCAGCTGTGCTCACCCCAGCAGACCACCAAAGGCCTGGGAACAGACAGGGAATGGGAATCTACACCCGGGAGCAGTAGATTCTTTCAGTGAAGCAGCTAGATTTTGAAGAGGAGGTCTTGCTACAGCTTAACTCATTAGCAGTTTTGAGCAAACTCTCTGCACGATGACAAACTTCTCTTGATGATACATTCCCATTGCTCCAAACCCAGGGAAGCCGATTTTGGCAGCACTGGCAATACAGCTGCACATCTCTGAAAATACATCTGTAGTGACACGCACGGCTGGGACTGCCCGAGATGAAATACTAATATAATTGATTAATCGTGACAGCTATCGAGCATTTCACCAGTTAGGAGGACAAATACATTATGCAGTAAAATGAGACATTGCCTCAACCTTTCTTTGACTCTATTACAGCAGAGAGAGAGCAGAGAAAGAGGCCCTCAGCACCTATAAACTGCCCGAGACGTGTCTGCATACATTTTAGGCAAACATTTCTTCGAAGCTGGGCAATTGTTTTTTCTTCCATTTTCATTTTCCATTTGCTTGCTCAACCTCTGCAGCCCCTTTGTTGCCTGGTAATAGGTGAGACAGGCAAATACGGGCTCCGGCACTGGAACGAAAGGGCCTTTCATGTCATCGGCACCGCAGAATGAGCAAGCAGTGTAAGCCCTCTCCGCAGTTTACATACTGTAGTGGCCTGCTATAGAAACTATGTAATTTGGTTTGCTTTGTTATTTGATAAACGGCAAGTAAAGCTTTGTAGCGTGTTGACTGACCCTACTTGTAAGGTCATAGGCCAGTGCTGGAGTGAGAGGACACGGCCGCCTGCCTGGTCCCGGCATGCCTCGAGATTGCCTGGGAGAAAGCAGGCTTTATTAGAGGTACAAAGAGCTCGCGGTGAAGAGCAGCAGCTCTTAATCAGGAAAAAATATTGGGGGAGTTTTCAACAAAAAGATACCAAGAAGTCTTAACGCGTAATACAGCACATCATGCACAATATAGAACAGTAAGTCGTATAAATAATACTACCTACTGACAAATCTACAGTCTAGCCCACCATGGATTGCTCCTTTTTTGACCCAATGCTATACACTTTTTCATGCTGCACAGGTCTGTTCAAAACACACGAGTTGTAAAATTGAGTCTTTCATTTATATTTGTGAAAAATATATTGGAGCGAAAGGCATGTTCACTTCACTAGACTGTTACTTGTGGCAACACTCAAGGAGGAATGAAGAAACAGAGCGTAGAGAAGATGCAAGTCAGCCTGGTCGTATCGGCTTTTACCTCCAAGAGCCACATGTGACACAAACTTGTTAAGACCCCAACATTGGCTCTGAACAAGGGGAACTATTGGACCACAGCTGGTTGAAACACATGGAGATGGAAGAGAAAAGGAATTCTACCTAACAACGTCCATCCCTGCTATGTTCTCCCCCTGCTCCCACTCCCCTTATGCACCTGCGGGATCACAAACTGTGATCTTCCTTTAACAGGCCTGATTTGGCTGATATGTATTAAAAAAAGCCTGTAAAACATAGTAAGGAAGCTGCACAGCGCCAGTGTACTGCAGCACAGAGCGAAGGCTGGGTAGAAGCAATCTGAAGCAGGACGGTCCACCTAAGACTAAAGAAAGACTTTGAATTGGAGTACAATTACAGTACAAACTGCTGTATTTTTATATATAGCAATTTTTCCTTGTGGAACTATCTGGCTCACTCTAGTTCAAAACCTGATATTTCATATGTATGGTTACATCTGTCCTACCACTGAGAATGCACTGACACCATCACGGACCTGACCCCAAAGACATTCCATGGAGACAGCAAGTTAATGGGATTAGCTACTGTATAAGAAAAATTTGGCTCTCCACTGTGGAGTACACAGGGCAAAAATTCAGTTGTCATTTTATTCAATGCCTTCTGATATACAATTAATTTAATATTCCAAGACGAGCACAGATTATTGACTTGTACCATCATTCAAAGCACTGCAAATCCGCGCTCCCTGTATAGTGGAGGGTGGGAGGTTTGCAGAGATGGCGAAGGAACTGGGAGGACCCTGAGCCACGACAGCTCGGACCAGCTGGGGCGACACTGATCACGCACAGCTCCAGCTCGAGGAACAGGCTCACCGCTCGAGAGGAACCTGTTGCCAAATGACAGATGTGTGACAGAGAGATAAAAATCAGTGTGTGGGAAGCCTGCACATTAAAGCTGGAATTTACACCTACTGTTTTCATAGCAGATACAATTTAAGACAAACCGAGATCCCTCTTCTGAATCATTTGGCTTGCTTATTTATTTTACTTTGTTCTGTACCCGCTCAATTTTGCGAGTCAGGGAGAAGCACTAAGTGGAAATTCCTCGTTAATCACTTGGTCAGAGCTGGACTACAGAGAGAGAGTCTTACCAAGAATCTCTTAAAACACAGAACAAGGGCTGAACTAGCCCAGGAAAACTCACCTGGAAGCAAGCTGTTACGAAGGGGGCACCAAAGTTTGAGAGGCAAGGGATAAGACTTAAAGCTAGAGGGGGGGGCGGGAAGAGAGGAAGAAATTAAAAGCTATTTGGGAACACACAAAACATAAATAACTCAAAATATTAAATATTTATTATTTGTAGCTGTGAGGGGTTATTTGGGAATACTTTACAGCTCTTCCTCAATCCCCAGTGCTTTCTATGGGAAGGGAGAAAAAGTGGAATGCTTCAAAGGACGTGAATCAGGAACGGAAGAAAAACTGGGGGGGCGTGGTGTGTTACTTCACGTACTTCTGGTCTTTCATTCTCTGACTCATTCCATCTGAGCCTTGAATCTTACACGGGTTGAAGTGCACACAGATTTGGAAGCGATGGGACTATTCTCACGCCAAGCGATGCTTAACTCTCATTATTAGGCCTCTGGATTTGGAGTAACTCCGGGCTCTCTTCTCCAGCTTTGAAAGGCCCCCTGTTTTGGGCAGCAGGAGGTGTGGATGTATCCTTATCCCCTCTTCAGGGGTCAGGCTGCTCACATCACAGCTGAGCTGTAATGTGCTTTGAAAAGATGCAGTATATATGCATATAAGCCCTCCTTTAGTTACTACAGAAGAGGGATTCGGAAAAGGGATCCTAGCCTCTTTGAGGTGTCGGGCTTACTGAATTATTGAGCTTTTCTGCTCCTTTGAGCATGCTTTCAAAATAGGTACTAGCTACTCTTTAAATATATGGATTTTCTATATTAAGCAATACTCATTGCAGTATCTGGGTTCTGTTGATTGCAACACCACTACCCTCCCTTTAATCACTGCCATAGAAGTCACAAGCTTTCTGAAAGAATAAATGCATTCTGGATCTTGTTGCTTTTTCTCTGATGCTAACTTTGTAACACTTAAAATTATTTTGCATTTTTCTCCACAACCAGGTAGGCTACAAATTTCTCTGTGTGTATTTTAAATGAAATCTTAAAGCTGAAATCCAAGAAAAGCATCAGTTATCATATGACATAGAGAAAATCATAGAAGTTGACAAAGCCGGAATCTTCATGCTAGAAGTGCATTGTAAATGTTAAGTAATCACTGCAATATCCACCTGAGTAAATAATATTACCTGCACGTAGTGGGAATGGGCTAAATCCAGAAGGGGACGCGTGTACTGCTGAGCTGAGCAGTGCTGTCTCCGACTCCTGCGGCCAGCCCACAATTTCACTCCCTTGCGATGCTCTGCAGAGCGGAGCCCAACGTAAATTCAAACCCGAACAAGTCACCAAACTGCGGTATAACTTCACACACTGACACATTTGCTAAGGTGCTTAAAGGTTCTCTTCTATTAAATACCATAGTTATTCATGCCAACCTGCCTCTTCACCGAAACCTACCCCCCTTTTAAGCTGTCTTTCTCTTGAGAACACTAAACACTCTTATGCGACCGTATCTTTAAGTTAAATAAAGAATTGCAAATGCCTGTCCTCCAAAGGAAGTGCCTTATAGATCTGGTGCAGGGGGAACCACATTAACAGGATCCTGACAAAAGAGAACAGCTTAAAGCAGCACAGATAGGACACAACGAGAGGTATTCAAGAGTCCCTTGTCCCTCCTCAAACATCCTAAAGAATTCTGAAGTGTATTTAAAAAAAGCAAATTCTCTTTATTACCCTCAAGATGAACTAATCATTTCAGCATTTTGGTATGGAGGAACCATATAAGTAAGGTCTCCAGCCAAAGATTTGAGGAATAAGGTAGCGCTGTAGGCCCTTTCAAAGCTGCTCACAGCTTCAGGCAGTGGAAAAGACAAAGTCACCGAAAGAGAACGAAGTTACGAATGTGGCCTACAACATGCTACAGACTGCTACTACCATGATAGAGACAGCTGAATCCCTTTATATCCACCGGTACACTTGTATTAGCTGCTCCATCAGAAGGGTAAAAGCAAAGTTATGTGTGCAGAGCTGAAAACGCACGTCCACCAGAGAGAGGGCTGGGCTCACCACCACCGAGTGCAGACCCACTGGTCAGGTATTCATCCAGGCCACCCTCTGCCCCCCAAATCAACACAGAGACACTCCCTGAAACAAAGAAAACCACAGCTTATCCCCCACAGGCTACTCACAGACCATCTCAAAGAGGAAGCTCCTTCACCAACAGTCCCCTCACGTGGTACAGGCCAAAAGCAGGGGCCATCTCAAGAGGCCTGTCATGGAGGGTGGGAGCCAGCCGCCCCCTGAGGGACAAGGTGAAGTTGAGAGCAGGCCTGGAAACCATTTGAGTGGCTGAGGTCTGGATCAGCAGTCCATGGCCAGGCAGAGGCAGGGCTGAGCTGGAGCCCAGCTCTCCTGCAGCAAAGCTCCAGCAGGACGGACTGCCCAGGGCTCTGCTGACCCAGAGCACCTGGGCTGGGGGCATGGGGGGGACCCAGGTGGGGCTGGTCAGGGCCATGGAGACCTCTGAGTGCCCTCAGGCCATGACAGCTCCAGCCCTTTTATCCCAGCTATAACACACCCAAGGCCTTCCCTCGGCAGTCCAGGGGAAAGGAAACAGCTACACACTTCCACTGGCCTGTCCCCGTCTGATAGCCAGGGACGGGCGCTTGGAACGCACAGTGAGCATCTTTTAGCTAGGCAATGCAATCCATGGTCTGCTGTTCAAACCTGAAAATAACTTCAGAAGATAACTAAGGAATTAATTCTGGATTAAGACAGGATGTGAATTTAATTTGCTACGACGCTGCAAAGCAACCGAACTAAGCTCGGCTAGAAAAAAAGCACTTTCAGTATCTGCTCCCTGGCTGCAGCTGAGGCAGGTTAGGAGGTGACGGGTTCTCCCCCGTGCTGCTCACCTCCACCGAGCCCCCTGGCTGCTCCCTCATCTGCTCTGTCAAAGCCAGCAACTTAGGAAAATAAAAAGCATTTCAATTAAACCAGATAATCCTGACAAAATACAAGAGAGGAAGGTGCGCCGTTGTGCCAGGCGATATGACAGACAGTGACCTTTAGTGGGGCGAGTGTATGTGTGTGTGTGGGGGATGCTCCTGAAGCTCCTAACCCCGCTGCACGCAGGCAGGATGGCGCAGCTGGCTCTGCCCGGCTCTGTCCCCTCAGTGGCACGGCTTGGCTGTTCTCATCTTCCTCAGCCAGACTTCCCCGGTCAGTTCTGTGCTTTCCAGGATACCCCACTGACTGGATCTGGTTATGGACCTAATCATAAATAAACCCTTGAAATACAGATACACAGTCTCTGCGGTGGGGGGGGAGGGGGGGGGAAGTAATATAAAACATAACCTGAATGCTGCTTGTGTAATTTCCCATGTAAAACACTAGGCCAGTATTGAACAACTACCCAAACTTTTCAAGAGAATTGGCCATAAACCAGTTCTTTTACCAGATGTCAATACCACAGCTAAATAAAATCTTTACACATTATATCGATCTGCATCTATCACATCTGGATCAAAGTTTCCTGCCTTCTGCTAAGGTGCTAATGATTTCCTAAGCAAAATCAAACACGGCTACTTCAGCTGTCTGAACAAGTTAGATGAAGTCACTTTAATTGCTGACTTTGATGCATCTTTTCTTGCATACCAATTTCAGCTAAGTAAGACAGTGAGCAAACATTAAATGATGAAAAAAGGCAGTAGCAGAGCCAGCTACAGGTAATCTTGCAAAAAGCATCTCCCTCATTCCTAAGTCTCAGTTTTAGGAACTTCCTTTATCTTCTGTGTTCAGACAGACCCATGACAAGAGGTCTCAATCCACAAATAATTCTTCGAGGCCCAAATCAATAAGAATATCCCAATGATATTTGCAGTATTGCTACAAACACAGAGATTCACACTTTTTTTTTTTTTTCACACGATCACACCATTACTATCTGCTGCTTCTATGGAGCCATCTTTGCTCAGACCTAAAGGGGAAATCTGAGGCACAAAATCAAAACTTCAAATTTATAGGCCTAAAGTGCCTTCTTGAAACAGCTGTGGCACACTCTCGCCCTGAGATTTCCCAGTGCCTCGGCAGCATCTCTTCTGACGTGGCTCCGTCTTTGCCTCTTTAAAATTCCATATGGAGAGGCTCATGTTTTCTGTCTGTGCTTGCAACGTGATGAAAGGGAAAAATTAAAGGGAATGGGATTCTTATAGTAACATATTTGTATTGCTATTGTTAAACTTGTGTCAAGAGCTTAGAACTTGGCCATAGAAAAATTTGTACTTGGAGGAAATCTGGAATGAAAGTACTTGGCCCTGGAGGGAATTTCATAAAATACCAAATTAAGAAATGTCAATTGGGTTCTTAAATTACACAAAGGCAAAGCAAATAAGATACATCAGTGGCTTCAAGTGCTCTTTTGTAATCAAATGATTTATGTTTCAAACCTGAAATTTGGCAAGTAATTAATTCCTTCTGCGTATCTATTTTGTATGTATTTTTTGCATTTTTAGAAAAAGATAGATTGCATCATAACGTAGTAGAATATAAATTATGTTATTATGGCATGATTTTTTTTTAGTCTGTGTCTGAATTTTTTATTTTTTACTTTGTAGAATATGTAAGTGCTCTTGGAAATTCTTTCTCCAATTTTACAGTTTGCGTCCTGCAAATTTTATCTCTGACATGTTTGCTTAATTTTTGGATAGCTGCCATTGCATGCACAAATTAGGCCTCCTGTTTTGGCGTGCCAAGCCCCTTACCCATTACATTTCCCATTGCTTTCAACAACCGTTCAAGGTAGGCTGTAAAGGCCCTTTGCACTGTGCAAGACATTGGGTCACATGTGCCTATCAAAGAGTTGAACATCTAACCTGCCACTTAGTTCCCATCAGTACGTCTTGTGAACTTACAGTATTTGCACACGTGAAGATTTCACACTAAAGAATAAATTGAAGAATGACTTCCAAGCTGCAGTGGGAGAGCTTAGTGCCTGGGACTTCTACCAATCTGTCTCAGAAATGCTTAGCATAGATTTTAAGCAGAGCTGACCAACAGCTGGCGGCTTCTGAAAACACAGGGAAGCCTTTTCAAATAGGCATGTACGCAGGGTTATCATCTGGCAGATACTCTTCATTCACTTTTCTCCTTTTCAAGTCCATGCCTGAGTCATGATGTTTTGTACCTGCATTACACAACCTAAAAGTACACACACCACTCTTTTCACAGCGCAGGTGACTAAGGGATTGGTCATATGCAAACTACAGGTTTCCATTAGCCAAATCGTACCGAAAAGGATGCGCGCGGGCTATTGTTTCAATAAACCCAAGTACATTTGGAAAAGTTCAAATGCACACAATATTAGAACACTAATTTTTGCTGTGCTGTCATATGAGACTTCCAATGGATTCGTGCTGAAGTTTCCTTCTGTTCTGCAAGTCACCATGTACATCTGCCAGGCTGCGGCATGGCCCTGGGTGTTTCTGCAGTCTGAAGCCAGCAGAGCACTCTTCCCAGGGCAAGGAACGTTTTTCCTAGCTATACTTCAGTAGCAGTGGTGGAGAGGTATCACTCATTGTCAGCCAGCCAGTCCAGTTCTGACCAGGATGAAGGACTTTGCCACCCACAGAAAATACAGAGAAACACCTCAGCAATGAGGTAGACATTTACTCAAATTGCACTTGCAAGAAGCCTGGTGTGGAGCTGCCTTTCTGGTCTTGGGCTCCTCTCCTTCAGGCACAAGCAATTTACGCTGGGGACAGAAACAAAGACCATTGCCAAGACAAATGTGTTTATACAAACAAAAGTAACAACTTCAACCCCTCGGGATATCTCGTCCCCTAGCACCGAAGATCTGCAGCAGTCTCTTTGTGGGACATCAGAGGCAGGAGGATATGCTGACCATGCCTACTGCCTTGGGTGAGTTCCCCGAAAGAAGAGATCTGGTGGAGTAAGCAGTTGCCCAATATGATGGGAAATAGCTCTAATACAAGAAAATCTTGTATTTTGATCTCCAAAGGCAAAACTCCGTGATCATTGAGAACTCCGTAAAGTTATACATGCAGGGATGCACTGGGTGCAGGACAGGGGCAAAAAAAAATCATTTCCTTTCTTAAGGTCTAGGACTCTAAAATCCCATTTTCTTCAGCCATATTGTTGTTCTCATTATGACCAGTACGTAAAACTGTTAGCACCAGTCTAATCTCATTATATTTATCATCAATGCGTAATATTTATTATCAACGGAAGGAACACATCCCTGCCTCAAGTAATGAACACAAGTGCTCTTTCAAAGAGAGCAGAACAAGGTATCTTTTTATACACTTCAGGCCAAATTATTTCCCTCACGGAAGGGTACATAAGTCTCCTTGGGAGGAATGAATATATAGTTTTTTATTTTAAAATTTTTTGCTATCCTGTCATATGATGAGAAAGTCCTGAACCTTCATCATCAGAGTGAAACCAGCTACATCTTTTCCCCTCTCTTTTTGTTATACCGTAGCCAACGTTACTACCATGCAAAAGGTAAACTATTTTGGATTTCTATTTCCCTTTATGCCATAACACTATTCATTCAGCTTTAACAACAAAAGTATTTACAATCTCCAGGTTTGAATGAATGCGTTAATTGTTCTGTGTGTTCACGAGAGGCTTTGCTTTTGAGGTTGGGAAATATTTCTACTGTAAACATTAGACCAAGCAGCACAAATTCAGCTTTCGTTTTTCTCCATAGTGATCTTTGCATACAACTTATGACACAAAAGTGAGTCAATATATAATACAGCAGCAACAAAACATTTCAATGAAAACAAATTCCATTTTGTTAATATTTCAGTTGCCTCTACAAACAAAAGATTTGCTGCTATGCCTGTGAATGGCCGGCTCAGTTCTAAGGTGTAAGGTATGTGAAAGGCTCACAACGTAAGTGTTGCCTTGTACTGAACTGCCCTGAAGCAGGAGGGTCATGAAATGTCTTCCTGATAAACTTATTTATATAAGACTGAAAACCAACAAGACTTCAGTTTCGACACTGTGAGCACTTACATGTATCTGGATATATGTATTATGGACTAGAACTAACAAGAACTAGTGCAATTCTGAGACAAAAACTAGTATGCCTTGATTACGTAATGGGGTGGGTTTTTTTCTCTGTAAAAAGGAGTTTAGTTATTCATTAGGCCATTTATTTCAATTATATGTTACTCTGTGCCATCATATGTACAGGTCACTCCTAAAAATTACACGTGCACAATATTTTCTTTTTTGTATAGATATTGTGTGTATTAAAGCCTCATCAACAGCCAGATAGCAAATAGAATACTTGTCCTCAAAGTCTGTTCTCCACTCTGATAAAGGTACACGCAATTCCCAGTTCTGCCCACTCTTACCAACACACCATCTCAGTGCTGTGTATCACCAAAAGCCACTGAAACCCCTAATGCACCTCTTCACCTGACAGGCCTGATAAATATTAGGATGCTCTCTTAAAATAAGTGATCACTGGCTTAAAATCATATTCATGTTGGAGACTCATCAATCCCTTTTTCTACTTTTGTGTTAAATTACTGCATTATGTAGTTATAACAATAAAAAAAGTCCAATTTCCCGTTATCAGCCATAGGTCTAAGTCACAGTAAGAATTTTGCTACTAAAGAGTCTCCCTAGGTACGCTGCTCTGTCACAGATCTTAACTCAAAATCATTTATTTAACATCTGTTCCACAATAATTTCTTAAAGATTTACTTCCTTTAAACACAACTAGGACACTTGATCCTCCCTTGTTTCAATCTGCAATATCCTTAAAAATAACAGTAAAAGATGTTATGAATACAAAACCAAAGCTGACACCAATAAATTTCAGTGACTCATTTCTCTTGCATTATTCCTGCTTGGCTGCTTTCTAGGAGGAGATGAACTATAGAGACACTCAGAGGCAATTTAGCGGTATTACAGAAAGACCCATTCATTCTGGATTGAAAAAATCCTCTCAAAAATTAGAGAAAAACTTTTTTTTTTTGGGGTGGGGAAGAAAGAACAATTTCTCAAGTAAGAAGCCCCAAATCGCTGCTAGACCGATGTTTAGAATGAAGTGCGCACCAGAGCCAGGCACACTGTCCCCACAATCACTCGACATGGTCACTTCAGATTAAAAAATTATTTTTCTTTTTCATAGAAGGTTATCTTCTATGTGGTTTTTTTTTTCCTCATAAAACTAATAATATATTAAAAGTATGAACAGATTTACCAAGTGTTAGAAGATTTGATGTCAGGCTACGATGGTGTTGCCATGGTCTTGTCCTCTTTTTTCCACCTGGAAATTTTGCCTGGGCTGAATTTAAAGATTCTGGAGATTGTTCCAGGATTTCTGGCAGTAACTACTGCCAAGCTGATGGACATCCAGAAATGCCAAACAAATGGCTCAGATCAACTGTACAGCACGAGCACCCATCAACCGTAGAGGACACGTGCTGTAGGTCTCGTGTACCGTAGATTTGCTGCAAATGCACAGACCATCTGTGCTACACGTGAGCATATATTTCAGCCCAGGAAATCCCGGACAGAAATAGGACTAACTGAGCTCTGCTGCCCTCCCTCTCCACCAGCAGGCATGCTCCAGATTACAGCTGCCTTCCCACCCGTGCCCCAACTTCACCAGGTCTTGCTGGGCCACGGTGGCTGCTTTGCCATTGCCTTCAGCAGCGCTCAGGGTCCAGGGCACATCCACCGCTCTGAACAACCAAGCCAGGTTACGGTTCCAAACAAAGAGATTAAGCTGGTATTGCAAATCGTACCATTTTATCAAGGGTCTTGCAACGTTTGTTGTTCCTGTAGTCGAACTTCTGGAGTCACGGGATTGTGTGAGAATTGGAACTTTTCATTTAAGAAAAAAGTTTTTTGGATTAGAACTCTGCAGCTGAGAAAATGTAAATTATCTGGTGATCCAACTCCAGACTATAGCTTGTCCAAACACGTAGAATAAAGAGCTTGCAAATGTGCCCTTAGAGACTTGAAAAGCATAGGTACATAAAAAGAATCCATAATATTTTGTTCCTTATTAATAATTTTTAAGCCACTCATAACTTAAAACTATCAATTGCTTTGAAAGTCCGTATCCTGCTGATAAACTGGGCAATTCTGTGTGGGTGAAAGTTTGATTTAAAAATTAGACTTAAAATTTGTTGTTTTTTCTTTTTTTTTTTTCCTGGGGTTGAAGTGCTAATAGTAATTGCTGTGCAAAATTTTTTTCCTAGATGGAGGTTGTAGCAAACGCTCACAAGCGCTTGTGCTGGAGGTATTTGTCACAGCGAGTGCCTGAGCTCCACTCCCAAAGGGCTGGAGGGTCCGTTCCAGCCAGCCGTCAGGTCATCTCTGCCCCAGCCTACTACAGTGCTTCAAATGGTGGGTGGTTTGGGTTGAATCAGCACGGCCAGAGATCATGGGCCACGATAATTTGTGTCAAGTGTCAAGGAGAGCAGAAAAAAAAAAAAAAAAGGAAATCTGACATACAGAAATTGTAAATTATTCAGAAAAAAATAATGGTATTTTTCTCAGTCCTATAGTTCCATACAAACATTTGTAAGAGGTGGTAACTATATTTTCAGTTTGGTTTTTAATAGCAATGTTTGTGAAAGGAGTTTTTTTTTTTTTTTTTTTAAAGTGAAATTACCAGAAGTCTAACAATTTTACACGTTCTAATTTAGGTTAATCTGAAAATCTAGGAATACAAATTTTCTGAATATATACAGATAATCTTTATAGAAGAGGTGTTCCTTAAAATTATTCCAGATGTATCAGTTTATAGATTTGTTTCTCTTTTGCCAATGGTACAAATCAGAAGCAGCTCCCTGAAATCAGTGATGACAGGTCAGTATATGAACGGTATGAGTAGGTGGAAAATCCATCATGACTGGAGTAAGGAATTAAGCCAGGTCCTCCCTCAACCGCAGCACAATTATACAGCTCCAGCCAAGTTAAAGTACTTAAGAAGGTAAATGAGACTCACTGTGTAATGAAAGAAGTCCCAAGGGATGTTGTATATCTTACCGAAATACTATTTCACTAATGACAGCTCGTGTGGATGCTGCACGAGGGCTCTGCCTTACCCAGCAACTCCGCCCTTTGCAACACTTACCCCAAACCGCATCTCTGCGTCCTGCCAAGAAGCTGCTTTATTAAGCAAAAGCAGTTCCACATCACTAATATATTATGCTCGGTGTCTGTACACAAGAACTGGCCACTGAAAGCTTTTCAACCCTCTCAAATGCCATCACGACTTTATGAATCCTATTTTCAGAGTGACTCTCAGCTTCCCGAGATGTCTAGCCTTAAAGGAGCTGGGCAGGCTCAGTGACCCTGTGCTGTCTCCCCCTCTCTGCATTGCAAATCCCTGAAATTACTGTGCCATGCTCCTTCACACAAAAAACTTGACAAAAAACACCAAGCGTTCAACCAACGACTGAGCGTCCAGTCCACGGTTCTGTTCACAACTGCAAACCCCCTGGAAGGAGCCCTGATCAAGCTGTGCAAGGAAAGACTGCAGGATTGGATGCCATGGCTGTACTTAGAATAAACTACAAATAACCAGGAGTTATTTTAGGGTCTTCAATACCTAAGGGGCCATCACTTTTCTCTAGGATCAGCTCCTTGAACCTCCCGAGGCAGAACTGAACCTAGCAGAGAAGCTGGAGGCAGCATCCGTAGGTGGCTTCCTCCCTGCCCTAGGTTTGCCAGCTGTCCTGCTGCAGCGTGTCCTGCCTTTCCTGTCACTGCTGATGCTGTGCCTTTGTCACCAGGCCCCGATGTGCAACCCCCCTGCCCCAAACGCACCTCATGAATCAGGCAGTGCTAGGCACTCATGACAAATCCCTCACCCACACAGCACCCAGCTGGCCTTCAGAAGGACTAGACAGCACAGGTCTCCATCAAATTCCTTCTCCGAGCTGTCCTTTGCCATCGCACCCGTACAGAATGTGACAGTTCCTCAGTGGCTTTGCTGTGTTAAGACCCCCGCCTGCGTTCCCCACCCTTGGCACCGCCTGCCCCTCTCTGTTTTCTTGGCTCATAGGACCAACCTGCCTCAGCGCCACGTGTTTGTACAGCACCAAGCACAATGGTGTTCTTGAGTCCAGCGAAGAATTTCAGTCCATAACTACAGCTCCTCGACACTAGAATAATGTAAAAAAGACATGACAACTTGCCTTAATCCCTTTTGCCAGAGAGTCACTAAATATTATTATTATTTATTATATATATCCTTTATTTTAAGAGAAGTGATCTTCATTCTTTTTCTAATGAGTATCCTGATTTAGAATATTTCTCAAAAATTAAGTACGACAGGGAAGATTCCCACACAAATGCAAATGTACCCACATTTTGACTTAAAGCAGTCATCCTTTTTTTGCTGGCAATGAATTGTTTTAAATATTTGTCAGCGCTGGCAGCAATGCCTCCTGCAGACAGCAAGAGAAATTACCCCCAGATGTATTTCCCACTGACTATCCCTAGCGAGTGGGTCTCCAACGTCTCCCTCCAACGGGAATCCGTAGCACATGAGCCCTAACATGCCGCCCGCTGTCTTTTTCTTGCTCACATGCTACCAGAACGGCTACGCCAAGGCTTGTGAGCTTTCTGGCAGTGGTGATGCTCTGTATTCCCGTGGCTGGTCACAGCAGCCCTGGTCCTACCTGGCTGAAAGCGGCATTAGGAGCCGGATGGATGGGTGGGAGCTTGATGACTTTCAAAACAATTTATCTGAATGCATCACGGTTGCTCCTTGTGTCTCAGACCTGAAAAAGGGGCTTGTGTGCCCAAAGAATTATCTATTTCTCCATAATTATGTCTAATGTAACTATAACGTCTATAACTAATAAGAGATACTGAATCTACTTAAATATCTTGCCTTACTTTTATTCTAAGACTATCACGACTACACCACCACTACTAATATGGGCGCTTTACAATCATTAATGGATTAATCTTCACAGCACTATTGGAGAGATAGAAGACGAAAGCACAGAGATAAAGCAAATCGCTGTTTAAGTCAGAGACACAGCAAAAAAGGCAAAAAAAACCACCCCAGAATTTCCAGTTCCTCTATGTTCCTGTGTCTGCGTTGCAGCTTGGGCTTTTTGTTTTGATATGCCTTCTAAGTTTTTTTCATAGCTTTTTTAAATATACCAGAACTGAAAATTTTCAGTGTTATAAAAACATTTATATTTTCAATTGCACAGAATACTAAACTTCCACAGAAAATCCTATTACAATCCAAAAGAAACTGTTTCAGTCAGCATTTTCCATATAACCATTTTGACCAGTTCTGGTTTTGACAACATGTCTACCAAAGCAAAATATGATTTTGCCGAAGACTTTATTGTAAAAAAGAATGGCTTCTTCAGTAAAGCCAGCTTTACACCAAGTCTAATCACTTACAGGCAAGAAATTATTTGTTATTTTACTGGCATAAAGATAGTACATAACTTGCGAGATTAGGATCAGGTCAGAATCTAGGGCACGGTCACTGAATTACCCCAAAACCCCCAACTTCCCGTAGGTGCGAGCTTTTGTGTGGTTCCTCTCATTTATGACCGGGAAAGGGAGTCCGGATTTCCAGAATAACTCATTTTCACTGGTTAATGGGCTAAACTGACCGACATATATATGCTTGAATACCAGTGAGAAGTATGTCCAAACATACACACTTGCGGGAATACAACAAAGTTAATGCTATCTGTGTGTTGTTTTTTTTGTTTCCAGTCAAGCATATGAAAAAATGGAATTTATTTATCTTAAAGCTATTGAAAAAAACCCTTCCTCTGCTGGATCTGCTCTGGATTTCCAATTCCTTCACTTTTCTGTATCAGCTATCCTGTACAGATGTTTCATTCTTCAATGAGAAAGCCAGAAAATTAAAATCAATAACTTCATTATGTTTACAGTGTTTTTCTTTTCACCGGAGTTTTCCCTATCTTAATGTCTTACTATAGCTTAAAAAATCACCGGTTGTTTTTACTGAAATATTCCATCTTTATTCCTTTCATATAAAGGTTAGGAATATGGTAATGTATACCTTCATTTTTTATAATGTATATTCTGAAAGGACGAAAGTATAAATCTCAATCTGCTCTCACAAAATGTCCAACTGAGTGTAGTATAAACAAATATTTTTATGGTATCTTCTACTGTATTGTAGAAATAATAATTATTATTTTAAAATGGAACAATTACCGGGGATCTTTTAAATTCACATTCACATTTTCTGACAACAAGAATTCTTCCTGCACAGTTGTTCTTGTTTTTTTGCATATACAAAAAATAAATAATTGACATTTTGTACTATATGAACTTCATGTATTATTAATTTGATGGAAATGAACACATGATGGAGCACCTTCTTTATCTTTGTGATTGTTTTCACAGATATGTCAGTAACACTGATACTGAATTTTATGATGCGTCCTAGGGACTGTAACATTTCAACAAAATATCTCGAGAAATATATGTGCACCCACAATGTCATCTAACAAACTCACCTTTCATTAAAGTCATCTGCAGTAAATCTGAGCTTGCATTTGCAAGGCAAATCTAAAAAGCTATGAAACGAACGCTGAAGGTAAAAAAATTATTAATATAGGAATAGAGCCTTAGAGATTACTTTTCCTATAATTCTAATGAGACAATAAAAATAAAAATCCACAGATTCAGAGTTGATGGTAACACAGAACTTCCTTCGCAAGAATATTTGGGGTCTTCAATAAATGATATACTATGTGCTATTTCTATCTCATCTAAAATTCTGGCATCTCCTGACAATGTATTCTCCCAGTGATATGCACATGTGTAATCACTCATTTACATTAATGGGATTATGGGTGTTTTGTATCTAGGAGAAAATACCTTTTTTCCTTTTTTTTTTCTTTTTTTTCCTAAGAGTGGTTGCTCACTATGCACTTGGCAGCTGAGACGTATTACGGTTTTTCCCTAAACAGGAATTAAGTCTCTACTGTACAGCATGTCATACTTGCCTGAAAGCAAAAATGCTGCCTACTAAGCAATAGACACCCTAATTAAAGTTGCCCAGCATAATATCAGCCCATTAGTATAAACTAAAGACCAAAGAGAATAATGGAGGTGGTATTAGGATACCTCAAAACATTACCTAAGGTCAAACAAAGATTACTTTGGGTAATTTTTTTTTTTAATTTATACATATTCAACCAATTTTCAGAAGCTTTCCGAAGCCAAATATAGATAGGAAAATGCATGTCAGGTTTTCAGCTCCTGCCGAAGCAAAAATGATAACAAATAAACAGCAATAAAATAATTGTCAATCAGATGCTTTCGCATGAACATTTTGCAATAATGAGATATAATAAATATTCATCAACACATAATCCATAAAGGCGCATAGGAGCATATTTTATGCCTATGTGTAACACATTATGCTGGACAGTTGCAGCTGATGGTAGAATAGTAGCAGTCTTATAAAGCTTTCTTGCACATTTACGATTTCTTTATCCCTTACAGATAGTCTAGAAAATAGAGTTTATCCCCCCCTTATAAATTGTGGGGGAAAAAGTGGGTAAATATTGTGCGCTTTTCAACCCTGTCCTTTTCATAAGGCATTCTTTAAAAGGGACGGGCAAAGCTCCAGAAAACAAGCAACCTTGGAATTCCCGTTTTCAAACTTCATGTTTCATCCATAATCACATCCTTAATGGTGCAATTTCAACTATTCTTGGATTAACTGTTTCAGACTGAATCGCTTTAAAATAGCTCACAAACAGAAAAATAATTCATTCTTTAATACTGCTGAATAACAATAATAATAATAATAATAATAATTCAGTAATACTGCTGAATGATCACCTGCTAAAATAAGTCTTTTTTTTTGTTTGTTTTGTTTTTAAAATGACCCTAATCTTGACAATTGACCAAATAAAATAATAAAACAACCAGGTTCATTAAAAATATTTGTGTGGCGCTTTAACAAACAGGAATGTGTTTCAAAACATGGGAAAATCCTTCTAGAACAGCTGATAAAGGAAACAGCTTGCAGAGAATCTGTTGTTTTTTTTTTTTCATGATACTATAAGCAGCATTTCAATTGCTTCTGCTGCGTGTCTATCATACAGTTCTTTGAGATATTTATCACCGGATTCAGGAAAATAAGCATTAGGTGGAGTCTCAGGTGCTCCTCAGATTAAGACAGAGGGACGAATCCTGCGTGCACAGACTCCAGCCCTTTCCAGCATCCCACCCGGAGCCGAGGATTTCCAACAGACACCTCTCTGCAGTCATTCCCAGCCCTGTTTTCTATGATTCCACAAACCTAGCTCACAATAAAAGATCTAAGCCTTCCTCTTCTCTCCGTCCTTGCCCGGGAGGACAGGGACTGCGTGCAACGCAGCAACGCCCGATGGTGTGCGAGCGGTACCTGCAGCCGCAGCCTGCTCCCTCTTCCCTCTATCGCCCTACAGGGTCTGGGGAATGAATATACCTTGCAATAGGGTCTGTCCCAGCCTACACCTCCAGGAAAGCGGGGGAAGGAAGAGGTGATTTAGGGAGCCAGGCTCCCCCTTGCCTGCTTCCACAAGGCTGGCAGGTAACGGCACGGCACAGCCCTCGATCAGTTCCCCTCGCTTCTAGGGATAACCCGAGAGCTTTGGTTTGGAATGGAGGTAGGATTGCAGGAATCCATTAAAATAGCATATATTGCGGCAAGGATTCCATCTCTGGTGCACCAAATTAATTAATACGTATATTAATATTTAGCTGTTCTCTCTGTAAACAACCACCAGAAATGCTTCGTCTGGCACTTTCGCTGGCTTTTATTTTTCACGTTAGTGCGTGCAATTGGATATGTTCATATTATAGGCTCACGGTCTAGATTTACTCTGATTTTCTTCTATGAGTATCTCGCCCAAAGACCAAGTGTAAAAGGAACACTTTTTTTTTCAGTGAGGAAATACTCAAAACCCGATCGCCTGCGCCTGGAAAGCAGAGCTCTGATACGGTACTGGCTTTGTGAGAGCACCTGGAATTTAGACTTCACATGTCTGTCTATTAGCCAGTGGTCTGCGAGTATCTGAGAGCTACAAAATTGCCACTGGTAGGTTGCTTGGGTAGAAAAGAACCATAGCTGCAAGAAACATTTGAAATCTTTTGCCCAAGTGCCTGCTTTGGTGAAGGCCTGAGCTGTTCTCATTAAAAGTCAGCAGAGAGGATCCTACTGCTTTCAATGCTGCAAGCTCAAATCCTGCAAGCATCATTGTGCAGCCGAAAGTAGGTCTGTGTAAGAACAATTACACAGCACAGATCCCAGATACTTGAGCTCTCTTCAGCTGTGCAGGACCCCTGTTATCAAATTTGGCAGTGGTACTCAAAATAAGGCTTTCACGGGTTTAAAATGGAGATGACAGAATATCTCGTAATGGGACCCTTTGGGTGAATGAATTCCTTTGCTCCTTGAGCAATGGGATTAGATGGGCCTGGCTGGAAGGCACGGGAGGAATGACCCATCTGTACCACAGAGGGGGACAGGTTTTTGGAAAAGGTGGGTTAGACCTCTAATTATGGATTCTGATCCTCCCAATCTTAGTCAATTACATACCAAGATGGGCAGGAGCTGCTGAAATAACCACGCATCAGGCAATAACTGTAATACTCGTGGCCTTCTCCAAGGAGAAATTAGAAAACTCAGGTTTGACTAAAAGCCCTGAAGGTGGCAAGTAAGTACAAAGAGAAGCTTTCTGGACCTATCCTTGCCATCATTTCTACCCAGGACTCTTCCAGTGGTCCTGCAGGGTTGCAAACCCTGACCGTTGCCCGATGCTCCGGTGAATATCTGTGGGAGACTTCTCTCCGAGAACAGCTGTCCAATGACCAAGGTGACACCGGCACATCTGCGCCTCAGCCACCCCCAAGCCCTCCTTCGTCCCGCAGGGTTTTGGCAGGCTGGGTTTTTTAGCTGGGCCAGATCCATAGTCTGTTGGGTTTGATCATCTCTACGTTTCATCAAGGTAGCCTTGGGCCACAGTCCAGTAATTGCCAGGGTTTTCCGAATGCCAGGATGAAAACAAGCTCCCGTCAAAATTGAGTGGCTCTGCCAAGTTCAAAAGGTGAAATAAATGAATCTTTACACATTATAAGAACAAAATCAACATTCTTCTGTGGCATAAAGTGCCTGAAAAACTAGCAAGTAAAAGCAGGTGTGATGTGCTCCCTGTCAGCTAACGACACTGATAAGCTTGCCATGCCTGGTTCTGCTTCATTTCAAACAGACTGCTGGAAAAAACGGGGGAAAAGCCAGAGCAGAAATAATTGCTGGAGCTTCGAGTTAGCTGAGAGAGCCTGCAGGCTAAGATCAACGCGACTGATTTCATCCTCTTCCTTTTATTTCTATAACCTTAAACGTTCTGCTATTATAAAAGTCATCATGTCAGCTTTCCCCCAAGCCTTAGCAGCGGCCTATTTTAAAATTGTATCAATTGGTAAAGCTCTTGGCTGGAGTATTTTCATCTTGATTTATGGTTTTTGAGCTTTAAAGATGAAGAAAACGCCACTGACCTGATCCAAGCATGTACGCGCATCGTCCAACGCATATGTTTATAATCAGACCCTACAGAAACAACGCATGCTTAGGGAAGCTTTAAAATTACAGGGAAAGCAGCAAATTGCAAGTGAACGCTGTTTATCTTGTATTTGTCTCCAACAAAAAAACCCAAAACACCTATTTCGATTCTAAATGTTTTCTTTCTCTGCTTAATATCAGGGATTTAGGACTTCCTGAGGCCATTGATAAGGTAAGGGTTTGAGAATTAAGAAACTCGTAAATCAGTGTAACAAATGTGGACATATAATACTGTGGCCTTGTCCTTGCTTCTAGATGAATGTAACTGATAAAAGAACTCTAGGATGCTGAGGAAGGGGGCAAAGGGACTTGTGCATTTTTTTTAAAGCAGGGACTGATCAAAAGCAACCCCATAACTTAGACTATTTCAGTAAAGCAGCAGCCATTCAGCGCTAACGCATATTGCTTCCTTTTAAACACTTGCAGCACGGACCCCAGAGAATGCATTATTAAAATGTTCAAGAGGATCATATTAGGGCTTCAGAATAAATACTAACTTCCCACAATAATCTTCACACATTCGTCCATAGGGAGCGGTGGAATAATGACCCTGTGAATTTGCAATACAAAGGAGCGGCTTTTCTTCTCCCCCTCTCCTTGCCAGCGGTGCGGTGGCATCGCACACTAAAGAGCCCGCCGTTCGCGGAGAGGTGACACTGCCAGAGGAGGCAGCTACAGAAAAGAAACTTAATCGAAAAGGACGGCGACTAAAGCAGGCACACGGAGGCAAGGCTCGCTCGGCTAACAGGGAAATGCGTATTACAGATCAGACGCACTTCCAGCGCCCGGGGGTTACGGAGGGAGGCCGAGCAGCGCGTGGCCTCAGCCTGCAGCGAGAGCCCAGGAATGACCCACAGCGCTGCTCCCGTCAGGCCGAGCACGCCATCCCGCGCGGAAAACACCTTCCCCTGCACTAACAAGGGCTGAGCATAAGAAGTACTTGTGAGGTCCTCCGTCCAGCTGATTTCAGTTTTTGGTATGAGAACTAACCCGAGTAATACCTTAAATAATCTCAGATAAGCTATCCATCAAAAGCGCTATTTCTTATAATGTGGGCAGAACAGACGCTCAATCCAAATTGGAGAAAATTCTCTTTGGATTAAGTGGAATTCCAATGGTCCCCTAAAAATGATCTATATCTACTCTTCAGCCAGACAGTAGGTCAGAAAAAGCTGCTGTTCTTTTGAGGCGAGCTGGTAGCCGCGTTTCTGAAACAATTCTTTCTCCCTGTCTTTTCTCTCCTCTTTTGAGAAATGGCTCGGCAGAGCTCACCTTACCGGGGGAGATGCTTGATAGATTGCACGTGAAAAAAAATCCGATCCATCCCTTTTCCCAGGACAGAATTGTTCCCTACAATCTCCTCCGTATCCGTTATCAAATGAATTAAAACATGCAAATAGGAGTAAGGTCTGCTAAGTTACCCTGTTGCTTTGAAAGAACCTAAAGCCACAATTTATGGCAAGTGGGAGCCTTTTAAAAAACAGCAACTGCTTTAGCTGAGCTGGGGGGAAGAGAGGTTGTGCATGCAGTCAAAGCCATAAACGCAAGCCTTAGTCTGAAAAAAGGTAATTGTGCTGCGAACGCTGACAGGTTTGACAGAAAGTGTCTTCATTGAGAAATCGCATTTTGAAGTTCTTCCCGTTCCTTCAGAAATAAATGGACTAAAGCAACAGGGCTGGCTCTGACAGGAAGCGGGGATTCGGGACTTCAAATACAAACATTATGAAAAACAAGCAACATCTGCAAACAGTAAGTACTTATTTATATTTTATGGAGTGTGTGCTTGGGATTTTGACAGGTTTTTAAACAGAGCCTATATTAGGCCCATACAAAGGCGAGAATGTCCCTTTTTAAAAATACATTATGCTTCTGAAAAGCTGTCTAAATCTGCAGTCCAAGCCTCAGGTGAGCTCTGACCCCTCCTAACCTGGTCTAACAAAACACACATGTGGTGTTTGCAATAGAACAGTTTACTGCTACTTTCTCAAGGTCAGGACAAGACAGACACTTGAGGGTTAGTATTCAGCAAGCTTTTCCCTCAGCTGCCAGAGTGGCTTTGAACTTTTCCCTTTTGAACAAATAGGAAAAGAAACTGTGAGGAAACAAGTGCTTGGAATCGTAGAGAGGAACACAAACCAAAAAGAGAGGGGAAAAAAAAACCCAACCCCAAACTATAAACAGACCTTTTTCAAGCAAATAAAAAAAAAAAACAACCCCAAACCAAAACCAGCCTGACATCTAATTTAAGGGTTTAAAATTATTCTGTGTGTAGTTCTGAAATTTTAACACACACGCCTTTTCACATGCCACCCCTTTATTTTTTTATGTAACAAATAATAACCAGTTGGCAGGTATGGTGCACTGTGCGCTATAAAATATTTAGTAAGGCAATAACGACTCCCTGGGCAGCGTAAGAAAACCGCGATTATATTCAGAGAGAAAGCCATGAACAAACAGAGGGGAAAAAAATACAAAGAAAGATAAAGGAAGGCCTTTCATCAGGTCTTCCTGTCCAATAACACACTCAGGCTTGATCCATATGTTTTGAGAAAAATCAAAGTGTCACGACTACCAAAAATGTCAATAGCTCCAGTAAGGAATATTGTCTAACATTTTCTATTACACTGTTGAAGAATTTGCCTCCCAGCGCAATTTGGAAGAAAAGTCTTTTATTTCTAAAACACTAAAAAAAATGAACAAGGCACGCTTCTGTGCAATGTGTAATACAATAATGCTGTGGGCTTCCAAACTATCCTGGAAACTGATACTTTGATGAAAGTGAGTCCTTCTCCACACCTCTCATATTTTCTGTCCTCTGCGCACAGACAGGGCTGCGAGGCACATCCTGGTCAGTTGGATCTAATAGCCTAATACACCGTCGGGCTGGAAATTGGAGAAGGCAAACTTTCATCAGCCTTAATATTTTTATAATCCTGCATAATGACCCCCAGGATTGGCTAACCCTCCCCTCTCCCCCCCAAAAAAAAAAGGCGGAGGGGAGGGCTCTCCAGGAAGGGGGCATTAATTGTACTTTGCTCAAAGATGAGCATCTGCCTGCGCGCTGTTTGCATCCCCGTGCATAGCTTGGTTTTAAAGACATCCCATTTCCTCCTGTCATCTGTAAACAAGCAATTTATTGCTGTCTTGGCAAAATGTAAACAAAACTTAGCACCTTGCCCTGGGGAGAGCTGCAGCTAACATATGGTTTGTCTGTACCTTGGTGCACAATTTCTTTTGTATTTGTCTTTTCCAGCACCCTTCAAGCTCCAGAGGGAAAAACACATCAGTGCTGCTGTGTCTTTATCCCGTGGAATCTAAACCAGAATTGAGCGTGTTGCAGGCAATCAATATTACTGTGCAAATTAGCCTTTATGACTGAACCACTGTTTGTTCACAGGGAAAAAAAAAAAAAAAATAGCTGGCGTGAGTACAGTGCACTGAACAAATTGCTGCTGTGAGCAGGCTGCAACTTAACTCGCGTCCTGGGGTTCTCTTCCAGAGGGTTTAGCATCTACCCGAGGGAGGAGTGCCACCAGCGTCGAAGAGCTACTCCGCACTATGAAGGACACAGAACTAATTTTTTAGGTTTTTGCCCTGGAGCCTGCTCCTACTGTCTGGGCTAGAGGAGCTTGCTCGCAGCCAGGAAAGCTGAGGAACCCTCCTCCGTGGCTGTGGCAGGGGTGTCACTGCCGTCAGAAGGGCTCGGTGGGCGCTTCCGGTGCTTGACACATCCCCAAAGGAGCAGGCGCAGCAGGTCCCTGCTTCTGCCCCATCAAGACTAGAGTGGAGGACCTGCAAGGTGGCTGGGGCTGGAGCACCTGCTCTGTGAGGACAGGCTCACGGAGCGTCACTTGTCCAGCCTGGAGGAGAGAAGGCTTCAGGGGACCTGACAGCAGCCCCCAGAACCTGCGAGGGGGTTTGTGAGGAGGCAGAGCCAGGCTCTTCACATGGGTACGTGGTGGGAGGATGACAGGCAATGGGCAAAAGGTGACACCAGAGTGGTGCAGCCTGGAGAACAGGAGAAACTTCTCCCTGAGGCCAGCCAACCAGGGGCACGGGTTGCCCAGAGAGGCTGTGCAGTCTCCATCCTTGGAGGTTTTCGAGACCCGACAAGAAGAAAGCCCTGAACAACCACTTCAAAGCCCGCAGCTAACTCTGCTTTCAGCAGGAGGTTGGACAAGAGACCTCCTGAGACTCCTTCCAACCCGAATTACTAACCCTTGCCGAGTTACTCACGGGAAAGCCTTTTACTTCACTAAGACAGATTTTTGGAATGCTAAAACATTTCAGAATCTGGCCTTTGGCATACTATTTGTCATTAACTTTTGTACTCACTTAACATATTCCAGTACAGCGTTTACACACTCTTACATGAACACACCTACCTACCTACTGCTGCATGCAGAAATCCAACAAGGCTGCACTGTCAATATTTGGTTTTATCGCTCAGTGCAAAGTAGTTTGTTTTCCACCTGTTTGTTATTAAAGGGGAGAGCTGACACAGTAATGGACATTAGTAGTCAATAAAATAAGCATTGATACTCATCATGCTAATAAGAAGGTGTTCAAAAGTGAAAATAAATATTGCCTGCCTAAACAAATCATGCGGTAAGCGGAAGAAATGTTCTAAGATATTTTTTCTTTGCAGAGCATAAACAATAGGAAATAACTATTACTGAGATATGTGCAATGAGCAAGTTATTCAACAAATGTAACTCCTTTTTCTTGTTTGCAAATTATCTGTAAACAGAGAGCGAGCTTGTGTATCTATTTGCTATTTAGAATTACTCAGCAAATGTCAGCAAACTGCCGCCCGTGCTTTACTGGCAGGTTTTTTACCACAACAGTTACTTTGGATGTATGTTCTTTGTGCAATCAAGGATTTGTGCTCAGCACTTCCGCACCAAGTCCCGTGGCGTCTTCCCTCTCTCCCTGCCATATTGGGTTAGCCCATTCCCAGGCCAGCAGAGAACGCACACGATGACCATCGACTTTTGGCACCAGTAATTCATAATCACACGATCTCTTTCTGCAAATGTTTTCATGGCCAGAAAATAGCTCATAATGTTCCCAGGAAGTCAACAAAGATGGAGCAAGTGCTGTCAAACTCATTTGCAGCTTTCATTTGAAATAACACTCACAAAGTGTTAAAGCTAAAAATAACCCCTCTTACCTTCCTGCTGTAATAGCAGGCTATATTCTAAATAATACATTTTAAAAGGATCATATAGTCCATGAAGGCTTTCCTCCTTTATGCACTGGATTTAGGGTTTTTTTAGCTGTCGTAGAACCCAGACATTGCTTATGAGACCAGCATACACAGGGAAAACAGCCAGAAAGGATAAGATTGGCTTGATGGTCCAAGCTGCATATTCATCCTTCCCCCTTCCAAACCCATGCCAGGCTGCGATCCTGTTCCTCCCAAGGCCAGCTGCAGTACAGAGGGCACACGAGGGCATCGCTGCTTTCTCAACGGCGTTTTTATTTGCGGTTACCCACCGCACTCGCTGATTTTCCTGCAGGTCCATCACCTGTGTTTTCAATGTGGATGGCTCTAGCTGGAACACAAAAAGACAGAGCGACATGATGTGTGTTTCAACCATTTTCACTGCCTAAGTCGTTTTTTTGAAAAGAAGTCCAGCAAGAGATACTACGGCTAAGATCTCAAGCATAATATTACCAGAGATATGACACTGACTTATTCCGTCAGAGGAAAAATGGTCCCCAGATGCCTGAAATTTCCTTCTAGTCAGTGTCAGTAAACAGCAACAGAAATCAAAAGTCACAAGGGTACAATTGCCATTAGTATGTAAATTTTAAAAGCTCAGTCAAAAATATCAATACTTTCCACTTAATTTATTACTATATAAAGATGGATGATAGTAAAGTGAAAAATTGATTTTCAATGCCCTTTAAAAAATGGTGATGAAGAAAATACTCAAGGACAACTATTTCAAAATACACAGCCTCAAAATTAATTATTGTATTTTTTTACAACTGCTTGTTCAGTTCAATCCCATTTGATTGCTTTTTTTTAATGAAGAAAAGGAATAGACCATTTATGTAAAGAGCCATTTCAAAATTGATTAGATGTAAAGACAGGTTAGCATTTTTACAGTATTGACAGAAAACCATTAACCAAGCAGCCTATAGACACGGTCACTGAAAGTTAATCGAAGTGAATAGTAATTTGGTAGGGCTTTGCGTGACAGTCATACAAGCTCCCTGCTTCTCTTCACACCTTTTGGTTGTAACTGATCTCTGAGACGCATCGAACTGTCCCTTTTGAATGCAGTGTATTATTACTTTTTGATTATAATCATTGAATTTAAACATTTTTGATAGTGTGTAACTGTTGTCACCTGCTTGTTTCTAAAATTAACGACAGCATCTTTAACATTGCATAGAGACTTGCATTTCAAAGCACTGGAAGTACAGTCTTGGGTAATAACTTTTCTTTGATTATTTACCTTTCCGATTACTTGAGTCTACATCGTAAGATAAGGCTGAAGCTAAGAAATTATTTTAAAGGAAGCAATACTTGCGGGCATTTTAGGTCGATGGTTCTGCAACAAATTCTGTACCACCTGACAAATATCACATGCTTCCAGCAAACATGTTCTTAATAGCGATAAGCTGCAACTCACCGCTTTTTCAAGTGGTTCTGGCATAGGAAACAACCAGTAGAAGTGAAACACACTGGGCAAACTAAACAGAGGGCCTGATTAAGGGGATACCCAATTTAATAATGTAGATAGCAAATAAGCACATTTCCTTGCACATGTATAATTACACTCCAGATCATTAAAATCAGGGCAATTTTAAAAAAACAATTTTTTTTTTACTCTACTTCACACAATTAATTCAATGTTACTTTTGTTTCACTTTCACGTTCTTAGGGCATTATTTGAAGAAAATGCACTGCAGGTGCTTTTTTATTTTCATGTTATTAAAAATATAGGCAGCACCTTCCGTCTGAGTGTAGTATAGCTCAGTCCCATGTCGCAGGGATAAAAAATTTGGAGCTTTAAGCTTCTTTCCAGATTGGAAATATTACCTGCTGTAGGTGAACCTGCTTTGGCAGGGGGGTTGGACTAGATGATCTCCAGAAGTCCCTTCCAGCCCCTACCTTTCTGTGATTCTGTGAATCAGCTAGCAACCTTGTTGACATCTTCCTGGAAAAGGTTCATTCTAGATAATTAAGCTTTTGATAAAGTTCTATTTGCTAATATCCGTAATGTCATGAACTTAATACAGAAAAGATGAAACCAGGGTTTAATTTTATTTGCGTTTCCTGCACCCTGGCTTGCATGCCCGCTTGCAAGGCTTCAGCAGCGACACCACTGAGCTGGAGAACAACGCCCTTCTAAAACTAATTTGTTTCATTGCCTTATTCTCACATAAGAACAACAAAACCCCAAAGGATGGAGCATTTTGAGACAACTTCCTGAGCTATTACACGGGAAGGCGCTGCTTTCCACCAAGCTCTTCAGCAGAAACGCCCCATGCTGGTTTCAGAGGGGAACTGACCACAGCAAGGCCATCAGGAAGGAACACCATGGAAAGGTTTTTATTTTGATGAACCTTTCTCTGAAGGCAGGTTTTAATAGAGCAGAAGGATGCCAATTAGCCCTTGTTTCCTACTAACCTCATGTTACTCAACTGATGGGGATGCACAAAGCCACTCCACAAAGAGCCCTTGGAGCAGGCTACGAGCAGCAGGAATCACCGAGGAGCTACTGGCCATTTTCCATCACCACTGCAAAGCGCTCCGAAAACACATATGGATTTTTTGCTGAAGGTCAAAATTTGGCCCTTGGGCAGTACAATATTACAATTTGGCCCTTGGGCACTTAATAGGGACTTTATAACAATGTCCAGTGAGAGAGACAAACCAGTAATTAGGACAATCTTTAAACAAACAATTATCCAGCAGCTTTAGGAGACAGAGCTGGCTCTGCATACCAAAGCAACAGCAAGAATCACTTCTCCTGGTTAGCCCCATCGCACAAATGTTATGAAGAACAACCGCTAAAAACCTGCAATGCAGCTTGTGGCACGCCATGGCTGATGGACGCCTACCAGCGTTCACAGGGACAGGAGGTGCTCTAGGCTTCTTAACCCATTGCAGCCATAAGGGCATTTTAAAGAGAACAAAATGAGAAGCTGGAGTATGTTCCTTGTCACAGGTTCAACCTGAAGTTTGACAATAGGGACCTTGCTAAAAGGCTTGGTGTGAAAAGTGTAAAATTGTTTCCTTATTTGTCTTGAAAGGAAAATAGGAGAAAAAAATGCAAATATACCAAAAGCTTGGAGGCATGCACACTCAGAAACACAAACTAAAGGCTGTCTCAACCTGCAGCTGTTGCAGAAAATACACTCAAAGCCTTCCCCAAGCAAATATCTTCCTTGCCTGCCTCTTTATTAGCAAATGCTATGAACCCTGACCCAGCTCAGAAAAATTTAATATTTTCCCCCTAAATACTTTAAAAAACATATTCAAGGGGCCTGGTGGAGTCAGGAAGTCTGGCGAGAGGTAATTTGACATCTGAATTATTTCAAGGCCAATATGGAAAGCTATTCAAAGGCTTATTCGGAGGTACGTCAGTCAAGAGACGACTTCTAGCACAGAGATGGTGTTGGAAACGTAGACAGCTTTCAGAAAGCTATGAGATGGAGCAAGGGAACTATGGTGAATGTCACATCTCAATCTAAGTTGACTATGATTAAGAAAATTATCTTGGTAATAGGCCTATTTCCACACCTGTAAAAGCATTTAAAATTTATTAAAAATGATAAGCGTAAACAATGAACATGGTGTAAAAGCTTCCCTCCGCTAATTTGGTTGCACTGATTAAGATTTTACGTGATGCTTCTAAATCGGAATGTCAGCCCCACGCTCCATGGCGAGGCTTCGCGGCTCGGGGGCCGCAGAGCTTTGGTTAAACAAGTGGCCTTCCAGGACTCTGCTGCATTGAGGGGCAGGCAGTAGTAAACATCCTTTCTTTCATTTTAGATAACATGGGGATGATTTAATTATTCTTTATTGTCCACGCAATGCGGCTTAAAATAAAATGGCCAAGCTTCTGCTTTGCTTTCTCTTAAGGTATTTCCCGGCATAAAAAAAAATAATCATCTAATTATCCACTATTAAACTTTGAAAAAGCACCACGGTTGTAATTATGCAAATCTGGAGCCATTTTGCTAAGAAATGCCCAAGTTGTGTCTGAAATGTAATCAGCAGTGGAAAAGGAAAAATAAATTAATTCACATTCATTTCTGCAAATCATTAGTAGTAGCACGTGGCCAACAGCCACTTAGCAGGGAGAGGGGAGGTGCGCGGGTGCTGGGGCTGCCTGCCTGAGATTTCTTTTTGCAAGTAACACAGAGCAGTAACTCGGCCTTTCAGTCCATGGCTCGATGGTTGTCGCAGGAATCCATCGAGGGCACAGCTACCGCTCACCAGCAGCAGCGAGACGGGGCTCGTCGTTCCACCACTGGCGCCGGGGGAAGCGTGGCCAGCCCTAACTGTTCGGGGATCAGCTCTGGCATGAGACAGTTGGGAGCAGTTTGTTGTCGTGGCTCCTCGCCAGACGTTATAGACAATTAAAACTGCTTTTGCGCTGTGCAGAGGCAGGTACGACACAGGGCTGCGCAAGCGGAGCAGCACCACTGACCCAGGGCGGGCTACGAGCTTCGGAATGCAGAGAGAGCACCCGAAAGCACACATGCATTTCATCTTTAAATACCCAAGCATCACGTACATATTTAAAATTACATTTCTCATCTACCGATATGGCTGCATTTGTGGCATTCATCACCTAATACCCATGAGAACATCAGACATAATTTAGGCGAAGGCCCGGCCAGGCGGTCCCTCCCACAGGCAAGGGGCATTGCCTGGGTCAGGCCTCCAGGTCCTAAAACTCAGCTCTGCGGCTGCAATTCTTAACTTCACGGAGTGAATTTCACAGAAAGTTCCATTTTTTTTGTGGATTTACACACACAAACCTGCTACTTACTGACCTGTTCCTTAAAAAAAAAAAAAAAAATCTTTCTTCTGCCATTGGCATTTTCTTAGTACAAGCAGCTCTTCTTACCTTCTGCAGAATTTTCTGTTTTATGGCTCCCAGGCTCAGATCCCAACACTTCAAGTAATATCAGAAATAGGACCCTGTCCCAGCACAAAGGTGTGCCTCGAGGCTACCAGCCAGCCGTGTGCTGGCCCGCGGGCACCGATGCACCGCAGTGCCCGGCTCTTCCCCGCACCCCTGGCCAGAAACCCCCCGGGAGAGAACCGACCCACGGCAAGGCGGCCGGCCCCCTCCCAGGGAAAGAGAGACCGGCACGGATACGAAATCCGCACGTCAGCGGTGGAAACAGATGGGCTCCCTGCTGCGGTACCATTTATCAGGAGGGTGAGAGAGCTCCCGCAGGCTGTGCCCTCTGTTCCCAGTGCAGCCGTCTCTCAGAAGCTGCTTTTCTCTCCCATCACTCGCCACCATTTACATCCCACCAAGAGCAGGCGGTCGCAGGCCCTGCCCTGGAGGCCAGCTTGGCTCTAACCTCCCATCAGTGGCTTCAGCTCGGCCCCACTGTTACGCTTCACAAAGATTTTATCCACCAGCAAATCTCTTGCTAAAGGCTTGCTAATGCAGCGCTGACGGGAGAGATAGCTAATGCCTTGTTGCCAAGTGATTTCTACTTTAATTGCATTTTAAGTCGCTTTTAATTGGACCTCTAAAAGTCTCGCATACTGTAAGTGGAATAAAGTTACACTGTGTGTCTTATTAGTTCTCTCGCAAAGTATGTTCTGTAGAGGATTTTGTATGGCGTTCTGGCCTTTCCATTTGTTACTTTGAAGGAAAAGATTAGACAATGATTTGGATATTACTGTTTAAATGGTGGCTCTGTAATTACAAATCTTTTCCTTCCATTAGATTTTTTTAAAATTCCACGTATGAAATACAGTGGATGACACCGACCTAATCCTCACTAATAGTTTCCGACCTTTAGCTGCAGGCATATATTTTCCTGGGTTTTCAGGAATGAACCCCAACGTTATGCTTTACAGCAAGCGGTTTCATCTCTCTGCACACTCCTAAGTTTAAACTTTCTGCTCTGTCTCGTTGGTATTCACAAAGCCCACATATATTAAGGCCATGCTTCCATTGACTTTGCTTTTAATATTAAACAGGCAGTACATGATACCCTCAGTATTGACTCTACTAAGCCCATTAATGACCCTTTGGTGGCTTCACTTTAATTTACGCTTTGAAGGAAAACTGCTGTATTATGAGTCAGGGGTGAGAGAGAATATTGCCTATATTAAAGATCTGTATAAAAAGAATATAATCTCTGACCTACTAAGGCAAAGTTGGACACTCAAAATAATTCCTACTGTAAGGCACATGAAAAATATTATTATGGAATGCCCAGGCTTTCATCGGACAAGGAAGATTTAAGGATTTCGTTGTTTATGTACATAAGAGGAAAAGGCTTTTAGTTTTTTCTTGCAGCCAAGCTGCAAGAGAGCCAGATTTGTCCAAAGTCTGAATACATATATCTGTCTCGAAATCCGTGTAATTACACAGATCCGAAGTGCTCTACAGAGTGTATTAAAAACATCAACTGTTGAGAGACATCTTGAGTACTTAAACCTTACAGGTCGCATTAAAGACAGAGTTTCAAAATTTCCCAAGTCTTGCTGGTTTAAGTGAAACCCTTAATAATTCAGTATAGCTCTGTATGTGTATATCAGAGCTTGTGGCGGAGCTAAGCACGTTGTAATGAGATAGGAGCAGATCTGTCTTACAGCGAAGGATGCCATGGGCTAATGGCTTTGGCTACAGCATAAAGTGTGAGATTTAAATTGACTGAAGTGAAACGCAAGGGTGAGATTTGCTTGAATGCGGTCATCTGAGGCGTACTCTTTCAGATTGCCCTAGGGAAGAAACAATTCAGAACCGACATTCTGGAGTCTGTCAAGGAGCCTGCGAGCTCCCCGGCCCGCTCTGAAGGGGTGACTTCTGGGGACGAACAGGAACGTCCTGCCTGCCGCGGACTGGGGCTCTCGAGTCTTTGCTATCAACAGCTTACACGCAAGCATCTAGAATAAGAAGATTGAAGGCTCCTACTACACGCCAAAAAGGTGCTTGAGACACTGAGCAGCTGCAATAAAAAAGGCGAAAGACTCGCAGGGTCAATGATGCATCGAGAAATGCTGAAAGAATTTAAAGGCAGGGGACAGATTCGGAATATGGTTTAAATCGACAAACTTCTAAGTGCACAAGCACAGAAGATGCCCTGCAAAAAGCTGATGAGCTGTATAGCTGTACATAAACATTTCTAACGTAGGTTTTGCAATAATAAAGGCTTGTTACTTGGGAAATCGCAGCGAACGATAAGAACACGGCAGAAGGCTAAGGAACTTAGCCTATTAGGAAGGCCTATTAGTTCCTATGAGGAAGTATTTAGAAATTTTAATTTAAAAAAATTCCTCAAATAGCAGTTGGGAAGAAACTAAATACTAACAGTCGCTGGTCCAGTGAAGCTGAATTGTATTGGATGATAGCTAGAAAAAGTGCAAATATCGCTCTTCTCCTGTGAGTCTGAACAATTTTCTGTAGCACCTCCACCAGCCGAACTTCAGTTATTGACTGCATCTTTGAATTGGAAAAAGACAAGCAATCATCTGCAAAGGAATCTATGGGAAGGACAATATTTCTCTATAAAGATCAAAGGCAGAGAAATACACATATATATGTGTGTGCATGTATAAATTGCATCTGGTGCACTGTTTCTTTTCATCTGGCCAACACTCAGTAATGCAATCGCAGTTAGATAAAAATGTGAAACATACCTTAGCATTTTCCAACAGAGAGTCCGCGCTGTAAATTCTCCAGCAGCAATCCTCTCCCGCCCCAGCCACTCACCCTCAATCTCGAACCAACTGCTAATGTCTGCTAATTGAGTCCTACCTCGGTCAGGAAACCAAAGCAAGGCTTTTTTTCAAGGTGAGCGTGGCCTGGAGTCTCTCAGTCAAACAAGGAGAACCAAGAAGTCTGTTATAGTTATCCTGACCCTTTTCCAGCCAGCAGCTTCCATAGCCAAAATAAAGCCCAGCAAGATGCAGCTGGGCAAATGTTCACATAATATGTTAATTTTTTTTTTTTTTCCGCATTTGTGAACGCCTTGTAAAAATCTTCAGTTAAAAACCAGATGTGGAAGAAATGTCTCAGCAGCCTGGAAGGAACAAGGCTACTTGTCGTTAAGGGGGCAACATGAGTTTTTTCGCTCTTCTCTGTAATTGCACTACTGATTTGGAATGGTTTAGAGGAGAAACAGACTGGGATCAACCTGAATAACAAACAACTTGCCTTCCTAAGCCTGAGCTGAGAGGTCACTGCTTCTGACAGTGAATAGTGCCAAGGAATTGCAGAGGGCCAGTGCTTTGCCCTATAAATACTTTAACAGAGGGTTGCATCCTTCTAACACTTCACGAAGGAAACTGTTAAGTGAATCCCTGCCTGCGTATCTGCATTCCGCAGTCACATCCCTGTGTAAGAACCCGAACACTGAGAAAGAATAACGCTGCTGAACAGAGCTCATGCCTAAACCAAACACAGGGCTTCGCGTCGCCCGGATAGACGCCATTCCTGTCCTCACACCAGCTAGTTCTGCTCGTCTCTCCTGTGCACAGGGAGGCAGAGCAACTTTGCAGCAATGTCCCTTCCAAAGGGCTCTACCGGTCTCATTTCCCTGCAGGATATGGACATCACACACCAGCAGATCCCTGCGGAAAGGTAACGTAGCAGAGCCTGGGATCCTGTTACTTTCACTGCACTTTTAAGTGGGCGATACTCTACCCCCAGGAGCATCCCCGCAGAGCAGCCATGCTACCCAGTGCCAGAGGGAGTCACAGCTACTGCAGGTCGCCTTAGTTTATCAGGACGCATCCCCATTAGTGTGGTAGTACTGATGAGGAGCACGCTTTTGAGGCGAATCTCCCGATCACCACCGCTTCCCGTGCTTTGGTTTACGCGGCGGAGCAGAAAGACACTGTGTGAACTGGGATCCTCTCAGGTGAAACTAAACCTGATGTTCTCCAGCCGCGGGCAAGCACTCAGCATGTGGGAACAGGCCAGGGCTGACGTGAAATAGGCTTCCCTGAAACACGCACCGTGTGGACTTCGGGTCTCTGGTACCACATGTCTTGCTTTACAGAGCGGCTCCGCTGGGGCTGCAGGACCTCCTCGTGTAGGCTTGGCCTTGTGGACCCAGAGATGTCAGGAGACCACATCTGCCCAGTGGGAGAGGTGCACGGACACATCTCTGCGGGGAATTGGGATGAGGTCCTGCCATCACGGGGCTTGAAGCTAAGTGGTCCAACTTCCCCCTCTGTGTAACCAGAAATCACAAAAAAAACCCCCAGTATTTGGGTTATTTTTCTGATAAATGCCACTGTTTAAAAGCAGGGGACAAAGTTCTGCAGCTCTTCCGTAATAAATACACAACTGCAGTAGGAATTTTTGCTGAATGAAAGGCTGCAGACTCTAGCCCATTAATTTTACAAATGTCTTGTCTTCAAATGCTACAGTAATTAGCTTAACTCCTTCACACTTTAAGATGCTTTAAAGTGTGCTGCAGGAATGTCTTAGATTTTAGGGCAAAGCTAATTTAAACTTCACTAGCAGTATGATCTCTTGGGATACTGCAGGCAATATTGATTTTTATCTGCAAACTCTCTTCTCTTAACTGTTGCCAAGGTTTTAGATTTTTATCATAATGTATTCACAAATATTTATGGAAACTATAACTCAAATATGCATTGGTTAAAATTAAACATATTTTACACAAGGTAACATCAGAGCCAGTATATATAAATAAGAGTTCTTAGCTGGTTCAGCAGGCTTATTTGTCACATTTAGGAAAAAACACCTTTAAATCCTGACAAAGCTGTCTCATAAAGGAAAGATAAATCTGTGGTTATGGCTTACTTGCCAACACACCTTTTTCGCGTGCGGCAGCCGTTGCAGCAGTCACCATGATGCTCTGAGCAGGGCATTTGCCTGGCCCGGGGTGTGAGGTGAGTGCTAAGGTGGATGGGCCGTTCCGTAGGAGAGCCAGCGGTTCCTCTGCGGTACAGAGCACAGCAGGGCAGCACGGAGCAGGGCTGACACCTCACAGGCTCAGGGAACCCCGTATCTCTGGATCCTATATGTTTCTGGGGAACGAAAATTTTCCCATGATTGATCTGACTCTGGGAATACTTTGGACACCAAAATGATGCAGGTAAAATAATACTCATTGAAAGTTTTCAGAAAAAAATAAGGAAATGCAATATGAGAACTCATCAACTTCTGGATGTTACAGATACGGAACTTGTTCAGTGTAATAAAAGAATCATGGGAAAAGCAGAGGCAGAGGAAACAAAGCAAAGAAGGTACTCAACATTTCCATGGCATATAAACCTAAATTCAATATTTTAAGTGTGAATATTTACTATTAGCCCTGCAACCTCAAAAATGCCTACAGCATATGCATGTCATTCATGATTTTCTACAGTTCTAATTCAGCATGCTGCTCAAGTTGTTGGGAGAAAATTTGTGGGGACAAAGGGCAACACTGAACAATGGCAAAATTAACCTTGCAGTAACCAAGGCTGGAATCCATCTTGGCTTCAGATAAACACAGATAAATGGATTTATATATTCTTTGCACTGGAGTTTGTGTTTGACCCAAATTACACTAGTTAAGGGTTTACCCCTGCACGGACAGTAGCAGTGCAGGAAAATTTTTAATCTCATGCTGCTTCTATTTTAGCCTGGCCTAATTAATGTTAACTGGCACACCTTCTCATTAACCCCATAGCTCCTATGTCGTTGACTGGTTTTCTGCCCATTTTACATTTCTTGAGAGGGTAAATTAGCCTGTACGGAGGTCTGTGCTGTTACAGCTTGGATTTAGGACAACAGTATCACTGAATGGTTGAGCTGGGAAGGGATCTGTGGAGATCATCTGGTCCAACCCTCATTCTCAAGCAGGGCCACCTGGGGCTGGCTGCCTAGGATCGTGCCCAGATGCACGTCCTGGACCTTTAAAAGTTATTCAGGCAAAAGGAGGATGAACTCATCTGAGCCTGTTAGAAAGGGAATGGTTATCAGGCAGAGCAGATATGCAGAATACATGGGTTATAAAAAGAGCACATCTGGTATACACTTATAATGAACCTTCCCTCACCCACACATGACAGTGACTGCAGCGTGTCTACGCTTACACCGGAGCCACCTGTATCCATGGACCCAATATAGGCCCTCAGTGATCAACAGAGCCCAATAAGGTGCAGAAACAAAGCTTCAGATTTGTAGCTGTAGACATCCCTGGGTGCTGAAAACAGTTTTTACTATTTTTTCCTACTGCTTTGGCCTGGATTATTGCTCAGTAGAGGCCTTGCGCAATCACAAACACTAGATAGGTATGTCTATTACCTTTAAAGGTCTCAACTACATTTTTAAATCACTTGTTCTCTGGTTATTTTCTTGACTGGATTTTTTTAAGTTCCTTCGACTCCAACAGAAATGAACAACTGTATGAGCTAAGTCATTAGCTTAGATTTTTTTTCTCCCCGTATACAGTGTATGACTAAACTGTCAGTCCTGCCTTGATCTGTTATGCAGGTCAAATGAAAAACAGGGAAGGAAAAAATACCCTATCAGTATTTGAAACACTTATTCCTTTCATATGCTGCTTTCACTTACACACTGTGTTGCATGACCCTCTATTTTCTAGGCCTTCTTGGATTTTTTCTCTTTTTGCACTCGCTATGTGATGTGACCGCTGTTGGAATTATGCTGCAGCCCACCAGGATTGAGAGCTAGGTACTTCTCATAATGTGAGGTCAAACTAAATGAAAGTCGGAGCCCCACCAGTTCTCACAGCTGAATTCCAACACTGGATATGACATGGCCAAGGGGAAAATATTGGATTTATTTTTATGAGTTAGTCATAACCCTAATGCCCTTAAGAGGTACTGTGAGAAGTGAATCCATTCATAAGGCCAACAAGGTCACTTTTAACTTGTAAAAATAAATCCAATATTTTTCACTATGTCTTATTAGGTTTGTACAATGCAGCAACCACAGTGGTTTGTTTTAAAAACGTCACTTCCCACAACTGCTTATATTGCTTTTTAGCATGATTGTCCTCTCCCCTGTTCCTCTGCTCCTCAGCTCCCGAGGTCTCTATTGTCTCTTCCAACCGTCTTTGTTTGTGCTTCGAGACGTGCCGACGAAACACATCCCATTACTGAAGGTACTCTCAAGTTTTATGTTCATCCCTTCTTTGAACACAACTTCATTGTCATGACTCTTTCTGTTCTGCCTTGCATGTTTAATGCATCCTTGGCATTTCTCTTGGTTGTTTGCACACAGCCTCACCCTTTGCTGACCCGTCTCAGTGTCCACTGCTAATTGAACTGCAACCAACAGAAATTCTAAGTAGCATATATAATTTGTTGGTTAGTCTGGTCTGACAAACAGTCTACTAATTAGCCTAAATCATAACTTCTTGAGCTTTTTCTTCCTCTCTCAAGGCTTCAGTAGCTTTGCACTCAGAGGAGCATGAAGAGCTGGGAAGCGACCTGGAATCATAGAATGGTTTGGGTTGGAAGGGACCTTAAAGATCATCCAGTTCCAGCCCCCCTGCCCTGGGCAGGGACACCTCCCACCAGCCCAGGTTGCTCCAAGCCCCGTCCAGCCTGGCCTTGAACCCCTCCAGGGATGGAGCAGTCACAGCTTCTCTGGGCAACCTGGGCCAGGGGCTCACCACCCTCACAGCAAAGAATTTCTTCCTCAGGTCTCATCTAGATCTCCCCTCTTCCAGTTTAAAGCCATTACCTGTCATCCTATCGCTACATGCCCTTGATAAAGAGTCCCTCCCCATCTTTCCTGTAGGGCTCCTTTAGGTACTGGAAGGGGCTCTAAGGTCTCCCCGGAGCCTTCTCTTCTCCAGGCTGAACACCCCCAGCTCTCTCAGCCTGTCCTCACAGCAGAGGTGCTCCAGCCCTCTGATTATCTTTGTGGCCCTCCACTAGACCCATTCCAACAGGTCCATGTCCTTCTTGTGAATACTTGTCCCAGCTCATGACATCTGCCATTTCAGGCCATGGGAAGTCCTGCAGCCCTCAGAGATGTATGAATTTGAACAGCATTCCACCCCCAGACAGCAAGAGACCATTGCACATTTTCTTTTTCTCTCCTGTAGCCCACGCCATGAAGGAGGAAAAAGCAGCATGCATAGAAAGGCACTGGCTCTGGGGCAGGCTGGAACAAGTCCGCCGCAGTCTTATAACCAAAGAAAGGAGGTTTCAAGTGACTGTCAACACAGAGGGGAGTGGGAAGCTTTGGGATGGCACAGTCACACCTTCTTGTTTGCATGAGAAGGCAGGGCAGCACTTTGTGCCCCGTGGAGTTTGAACAGCTGAGCCTCAGAAAGGTCAGGAGAGATTACAGGAGTAAGACAGGAAGCGTTTCAGAGGTGGTGAAAGGCAGAACGAGATACTCATCCCTTCGGAACACAGGTGGAAGAATACTGCTTCAGGGGTGACACTAACACTTGCCAACAAGAAACTAAGGGAAAGCAGTGGATCAAAGAATGTGGACGGAGCAGAACAGTTTGCTCCCAATATCATTCAAATTTGTTGGGCAGCTTCTGCCTCTGGGCACAAGCTTTAGGGCCATTAACAAAAATCTCATTAGAAAATAACACCTCTCTCATGAATTACGAGCTGTCCTCATACCTGGTTGTAATACATTAAATTAGAGTCACAAACCCAGAAAATATTCTAAATCAATTAAAAAGGAGATTTTTATGTCAATCGCATTCTATCGCTTCCTTTTAAACCACTTAAAAAGAAAAGCTGGTTTATGCCAAGAAGTCTCTCTAGAAAATATTTGCTTTTTCCGTACAGAAGTGTTCAAAAGTTTCTGAAAGTAATGAAATAAACTTGTATTTTCTCTCCCGTTTAAGACTAAGCAAAACACAAACCAAGCTGTGAACAGTCACAGGAATTAAAAGACCCCTCTCTTTGTTTTTCCCATGTACCCATCTGTACGTTCCCATTCACTTCAACATGATGATCCTGCATTTTTACTGGTGAAGACCGAGCAGAATTTGGCTTTGGCTGATCCATAAATCAGATCTCTACTCAACTATAATTTGTTCACCCTTTATCCAAATTCTGAACTGTATTCCTTCCCAGTAATGATTTTCACTCCCTTTGTACCCATGTGAACGACAGCATAAGGGGCAAAGGAAAAGCAGACCTTCAGCTGTGCATCTGGGTGAGAAAAGGCTCGTCACGAGCAAAGCAGCTCTAACTGTTCACACACCGTTCTCCTAAAAATGGCAAGGCCACGTCTTTACAATTTCAAAGCTCCAGCTCCCTGTTTGAGTAGCAGCTCCAGATCATATAGTGCAATTTGAAGTCTTGGCACTTGGCTTTCAATAATTCCCTGTTAGATTACTGTCTGTGGAAGAGTATATAACACAACTGCTACAAATGCTGGGAGCAAAATCTTCAATAACAACTTAGCGCATATGATAACTTTCTCAATTTCCTGCATCTACACCACCTATCTCTTTACTCTGGTCTGTAGCAGCTTGTTTCTTTATTGAACATCTGCCTTGGGACCCCCTGTCATAAAAAGTAATAAACACATCAATCCAAAAGAAAGAGTATTGCACGGCCCAAAACTACTTAACCAATCAAATTGGCAGCTGGTAGCATGAAACTAAAGGGATAAAACTCAGAGGTGCTTTTTATACAGAGCATTTCTAATGATATTACACACCTGCTGCCACTTTGCACACCTAGCTGCCTGAGTGCTCCTAATAAGTTAATTATAGTTTCTAGCACCAATTATAGATTTCAACCTTTGTGGAAATACCAAGCAATGGGATTAATTTGTAAATCTGCTATCTCACTGATATTTGACAGCTATTGCTTTGATTCTCCTTCCTACAAAATACAGATGGATTGTCTTGGGAAAAAAGCATTCTTTAACTAAATAATAATAAAAAAGCACAATAAAAATGCCTTGTAGTTTATTATCTACAGACCCCACAACTTGTAACTGTGACTGTAATTAGAGTTGTTCTAGTTTCCCCTGCAGGTTTTGCTAAACAAACAAATGAAAAATATACCCAATAGGAAAAAACAAAAGCAATTTATGCTCTCCAGTTATCATAATATAAATATCCATAGATTATTTGCATAGAGAGTAGATCAGATCTAATCTTTCACTGGAGTTTCTTGTAAATTAGAAATTACATTTACTCCAGGTGTATGTTGTTTGCCCAGTTCACATCCAGCCGTAAATTAGAGCAGTTTTGCCTTTTGGGAGAAAAACCTCACTTTTGAAATGTGTCTTATTGACTGTGTATAAATTACCAGCAGCTGATCCATGAAGTAGATTTGAAGGTAGAACTGCCTGTAGGCAACTTTCTTTATTGATTGTAGATTGATATTCAGTTGATTTTAAAGAAAAGCAAAACAAAATAAAGCCGCAATGTAATTGCCAGCTCTTTGTAGGAATAACAGAAACATTACCTCACATAATACTGTGATTTGACAAGCTATTTGTTCTTCATCCTAGGACTCGGATTAGTATGTCTGGGCCAACGCTCTTTTTGTTGTTGCCCTTCTGCGAGTTTAGGACGGGGAAGAGGGGAGGGAGCCCGTGGCCAGCCGGCAACCCAACTTCCTAAGATCCGCACAGCCACGGAGATCGCTCGCCTTGCTTCTGGATAACGCTTCAGTCTGCATTAATGGGCAGCCTGCCACACGTGTCCCTTAGCAAGAAAATGATCCCCGCTTTTGGGTTAAAAATCTTGAACAATTGTTTTGAATAGGGGGTTTGCTTTTAAAGCTTTATCACAGTAAAAACCGCAGGTAGTTCCCTGAGCCGTATGACCCATAAATTCTTACTTGCTATGGAGCTCTGTCTCATAATTTAACACCTGCGTAGGCTGGCTGATTTTTAGTGAGACCGAGTTCTCAAAACAGCCTTTTCCTTACTGCAGTTAATAATGCCTCTTTTCTAGTTTCATGAAACCTGCAGAAACTTACCCTTTCCTTCAATTAAGTTTGGTTTAAATAGGTCCTTGGCTGATAAGGTACAGAGCTGACAGACACATATGTATGAGCATACGGCACAACTGCAAACATCATACTTCTTTAGGAAGTCGGGTTAAATGATTTGCTCTTCTGAAATAACCTCTGCTCAGAAAGTTAGAAAATTGAGGTGCAAAGCACCAGCCCAGATCTGGCAAAGCACTTACACATTTTCTCAACTGGGAAACTCAGGCAACTTAAATCTAAATACAGGCCCAAGTGCTTTGCCGGTTTGGGGCTGAAAAGCTCAATACCTAGCCCAGTTCTACTCAGAGTCTCACACTGACTATTACAAGCAAACATGAGTTAAGAATGTGTGTGGATAATTCTTGGAAGCTTGAAAAACGTTAGCTTTTATATAGCCAAAGCACTTTAAATAACATCACCCTTGATTTATAAGTGTAAAACAGAGAGAGTTGGGGTTTTCCCAGGGTTACCAGAAAGAAGTTGTTTTGTGAGCAGCAGAACTAATGAAGCCTAATTTCCCATGCATTCAAATTCTTTGTCACCAAAATCCTGCCCCTACCCCCTCACCACAATAGCCCCGCTCTCTCCGTGTTGTCTAGTGTTTCCTCTAGCCGGGACACAGACCCGGCTGCGACTGACTGACCAGCTGGCTGCCGCAAAGGGACAGTGACGGTCATGTTCTGCTGGTTCCTCCTCGGAAGAGACACTGCTAGATGTCTCTCTTCTTTTGCCACGTTAAAAAACTTCACAAAAATTTCTGAATTTTCATTTTTGAGACTTGAATTTCCAATTCATATTGGATTAAAGATGGCCATAAATTCAAAAGTGTTTAGGACAACTCACAGAGGAACACATGATGAAAATGCATTTTTAGAGGCTTCTCCCCATTTAGGAGAAAAAGTTAAAAAGCAGCAGAGCAAGCAACAGAGCCAGTCTTCTCAAGCCAAGCTTGGCCCACAGGGGTATGAAAGCCTTGTTCCTACAGATGGAACAGTCATGCTGGAAAATTTCCATGCCTGAATTTGATTCCTCTATTAGTCACAGAAAGCGCTAACTTATTTACTGTAGCACTACTTTCTGTAAAACACCATAGTAAACCCAGAACTGTGGTGGAACATTCCCACCTACCTTTCTGCCTTCAAGCATGTCCACCAGCTTCTTCCAGCCTCTTTGAGTTCCTTCCCATCACATTTCTAGCTCGCTCCATTGCCACAGACTCAAGGCTTCCTCCTGGGCAGCTGGGAAAGTAAATGCAGCTTCTGCATATTTGCTTTCATTTCCTGTCAGCTCAGAGTTACTATAGCTGTGGATAACCATGTCCTTCATGTTTCAGGCCCAGAAGGGGGTGGCATCTTGTAGATCTACGAATTGCAATTTTCGTCTGCTAAAGAAAGCCTTTCCTGTGTATTTGAGGACATTATTTTGATTCCTATATAAGCCCATACTTATATGATAGCCACCTTCATGGCTTGCACAAGGCAAACTAAGGACACAAGGAGCCACTAAAGCAAAAACCTACTATTTCCACTAAAACACTTGAAATACTTCTACTGCAGATAGCATTAAATGATATCTGTGGGCTATCTATAGAAGGAACTACTAGAGCATGCTCACCAGTGCATTACATTTGTAGAGCACATAATACGATGAACTATTGCTTCCCAGTTGGCACACCTCAGTTTCCCTGTAATAGAAATATTCAAATTACAGTATTTTAGAGGAGAAACCACTCTAACAGCAAAAAATTACACACTGACCACTGGTGCACAGTTCATGAGATGGGCTTACATCTTCTCGCACTGCTGATCAGTTCACTTCTACCCCAGATTTTCAATTTTCACCTTTAAAAAAAGTCCTTCCTGCTCCGTAATCCCAATACTTTTGATACAACTTCACAATATAAACCCCAACGAACACACAACCTTTGAAAGATATATTAAATATTTTGTTTCTGATTCCTAATGAAAATCAGCAGGTAGATAACTGATTATATTATTTGGGGCAGTCAATTTTGATGCATGTGGTTTCCTCATTATGTTTGAGGGGTTTTCTTCTCTCCAATTACATTCTCTCTAAAAGTGCTGGCAAGGCCACTTGCTCGAGGAAGGTGGAACTGCAGTGCGGCACCTCATTTCAGAGTACGTTATTCAGTGATGGGCAGGCAAAATTACTTCACTGGGTGTTTATCTGCCCTCCTAATGGACGTAAGGTCTGCAAACCTTTCCCTGTATGACTTTCCTATGCTTAAGTACATGAGTTCCCTGAGCTATTCGGTTTGTCTGCTTTTTAGCATTGGGCATGCCACAAAGATTTATGTTGCTCTGTGTGACCATACCAATCATCCATCACTATTAGTTACAATAAAATCTTTCTCCTTGTTTTTAAAAGCCCTTTGAATTAGATTCCATTATGAGTTAACATACCACAGATGGTCAAGTGCTTGTGAACACAGAGAAGGCAAACATTCTTCAAAAACACCTTTGTGATCTATCTAGGCTTCTATGTCTGAGAGAAAGTCAAGGGACTTAGATGACTAAAGATGACTTTCCTCAACCACATCTAGCTACCTGAAAGTTAGAAAAGCCAGTTACCTTAGCTCTTCCTAGAGTCGATGGGAAGAGATAGGCTTCTTCAGAGACAGTTCATCCTAACCTGAAAAAAATACCAAAACCAGGTGTAATGATTAACCCTCTGGAGCTGCCTCTTGCTATTCATTGGTTATGGAAACCATCTTAGAATATGGACCTAATTGTCAAAACATCTTCGCTTAGATAATATGAATGTACAGTTTGCCCAGTGGTTCTAAAATTACGGCAACGTCGTATGTAAAAAGGAAACAGATAAAACTATCCGAGGGGAATTCATAAATTCTGAACACAATTCATAAATATCTGAACACAATTATGCTATTTTAAAAACACATGTATCTTATTCTTCTACTGACAAATAGTTTTGTCTCACAAAGGAAATACCTGTCTTTGTCTGCAGAATTTTCTTTAAAGTAGTTACACCTAGGTGAGAAGACATTACTTAATTTCTATTCAGAATGAAAAACACAAAAGTACATTTAAACTGTGCCAAATCCTTCCATTGAGGGGTCCAATTGCACATATGCTGCATCTTTTTAACCACTGATCCCATCCTATCACCCATCAGCTTGTATTACATTTATTTTTGTTCAAGCTGCCACGCTGAAGCTACCTGCACGCTCAGTACTACCACCACTAAATGCTGGTAACGGGGCAGGCTGCAACAACGGAGATTGTAGCTTTGTTACTCATATACGTTTTTAATTGGGATCTCTGTATTTGCCACCTAGTGTTTGAGTGTGCAGAGCTCACTTCTATTCCATTCAGCTGTACACAGAAATTCTAGCTACTTGCTTCTTACACGAAAGCGAAAACAACATTCTTACAGAATCACTAATTTCCAGGACTTGAGACTTTACGTAAAATATTGCATGCCCTCCAACTGACAACAGGACACTAATCTGATTTGCTTACAGCATTACCGCAAATCAAACCCCTGTCTTTTGATACTTTCCTTGTTCTTGGATTTAGAAAATCTACACAGAATGGCCTTCACCCAGACCTCTCATGTCACAGATCTACCAGAGCCTCAGTCCCTTCCTGGGCCACTCAGGGCAACTGCAAGGCACATCACAGATTAAATACGTTCTTTCATCTGTAAAAGCAGATCTGTATCTTCTTCCCCGGCCTTTCCAGCAGTTTCAGGTGTCTGTAGACAGCCAAGGCCAGCAAGGGGCACTGGCAGCAGTACAGGCCGTGATGGGGTGGGTTGGTTCATGTGGGCTGGCAGCTGGCTGGAGGGGCACGGCACGGTCCCTGCTGACATGCACTTGCAGGAGCAGGAGGCTTTCAATCAACAATGCCTTGGCTGCTGCTTAGGTAACAGAAACACAACATCTTTTCTTTTTTCTTTTAAAAGAAATTGGTTGGCCCCCTCCCACTTCCTCCAGAAGATGGCCACCACTCGCTGTCAGCAGGGCAAGTGCATTAGCACTGTTCAAGAACAGACAGACTGCAACGTGCTTGCATACAGTCTCTTTGTAGGACCAGGTTCTTCTGGATTTATTCGGTTTTATGCTCGTGTTCTGAAGAAGACTACTTACCACTCCCATGACAACATGGCTCTTGCGGTGTGGAAAAACCCTCCGTTGACTTTGGCAGCGGCATACCCACGGCATGTCACCGGTGTAATTCTGCTAGTTTCATCTGGTTTGTATCATAATAACATTATCCACTACGACCCTGTAATTATTTATTTTTAAACCAAACGTATCACGTGTATCAATGTTTCATCATCTGCTCTCACCGCCCCATTCCAGGAAGCCCTACTGCAGCAAACAGTGGATATTTCCGTGGGACCGTATTCATCCCGTATGTCAACAACAGCCCTCTGAACGGCTCTTGCTACCTGGCTGATTGTGAAGGAGTTAAAATCACAATTTTTCTACTGCGTGGCACTTTAAAGATAAAACCTTTTTAATGCAGCTTGGTTCAAACCCTCGGCTTGCACCAGCGCTGCTCAGCAGAGCATTTGGCTTTCTCTTTACATCATATTTTAGCGAATGTTGTGTTTTATAAGATAAAATGATAAATGGCCTGACTTAAATGACCGGAGGGTATCTACTTTCCTGCTACTCTATTTAAAAGGTTTCTCTGAACATTTTACACACCTTATTGTGTGACTGTGGCTGTCTAATAGCAAAGGAAACAATAGCCTCTGATGTCCACAAAGGCAGGGCATACCACACAGGTGCCATGTTTTACAACACCACTATATCTTGTCATTCAGAAGTGCTCCCTGAACAAATTGCCTGTCATATTTAAAGATAAAATCTGACAGTGCCAGGGCTGACAAGTAGTCCTCAACTCTGACATACAACACGGAGCTGAATTTTGCTAGATTCACTGTAGATGGATTTGTCTTTAGAGATTCACAGCAAAGCCAACTGCTGGCAGAGCAGCAAAAATTATTTCAAAACATTGCTAAGTGTCAGACTTTATTAAATGGTTGCTTTAAAAAGAAGGGAAAAAAAGCTTCCGTGTTAGCTTTAGAGAAGAACTGTACAGAAATGTTTTTACATATTTTACTTCTCCGTAAAATAATGATGTACAGTGTTTCTAAATAATAGAAAATACTGCAGTACATTTCAGGAAATGTATTTTCATTGCTCCTTAACACCAGGATATATTTACACTACAGGAGCTTGTGTTCTTTTATCTTTTACCCCGTGAGGCTCTGAAAGGCATGTACAGTAAATAAGAATTAAGCAGGAATGACACAGCCATTTCGGTAATTACCGTGCACTGCTCAGGTGGTTGCGGGGAGAGCCGGAGGTGAGCAAACACGGCTGCTTCAGCACCATTGACCCCAGCAACACTGAAGGGAACCGCGGGTTTACGCTGCAGAACTATTAACCACCACTGGCAGTGGCGGGGCAGGTCCTCCAGAGGTACATCAAAATCCCAGCCCGTCACTGCTTTCAGCTCAGCCCCTTTTCCTCCTGTTTTGGGGCTCTGCGGGGGTAAAGAGCCACATACGTCTTACGCAGCTCTCTGAAACCATTTTCTGCCCACGTTACATCACTGTACATTTAACTCCTTCCTTGGCCACAGAATGCAAGCTTTCACATGTATAATCAGAGAGATTCATCTCTTCCTGTTCGTTAGCCATTGATAAGGAGTTACAAGTTTGCTCTCAAAGAGGAAACAAAAAGCCCTAAAACATCATCTACAGTTCATCATGCCACGTTGTGGAAATCATTTCACAAACGGCCCTGACGTAGAGATGTCTTCTCACACCTACTCCCCACGTAAAGGGAAGGTGTCAGCAACAAGCCCCGAGCGCGGCTGCCCGCCCGCCCCTCCACGGTGGCGTGGTGAGCACAAAGAGCACGCCAAGAGTTGTGTTTCCTCAAGGAAAGGGACCCTCACCCTGTAGCAGCAGCCAGCAGTGAGTGCAAGGCAGAGAGACTGCACGGGTAGAAGGGAGCCTGTGCCGTGTCCCACCCTGGGTGACAGCAGGAAGGCGAGAGCCACAGGGCTGCAGCTGCCTGTCTGAAGGGGCTGTGGGGCCACCACGCAACTCGATCTTCTGACAAACTAGTGCTAATGCAGGAGTCTGGGCCAGGAGTACTATGCAGGTGTCCTGGGTACCCAGAAGGGATGACTGGTGTCAGTTAAGCTAGCAGCAACGAGTGGAGAGCCCGCTGTTATATCTCGCATGGAAAACTGGCATGTGCAGAAGGCTGTGGAATTACAAAATTGAGAATTAAGTGGTCAGAGATACACAAGGTCTCAGCTACTGCCCACATCTCCAATTTATATTTCAGCCATGGAGCTGCCATGGAAATCAGGATTTGAATTCAAGAATAATGGGTGAAAATTCCAGGATGCCTTGGACTTTCTGGGAATCAGTAACCTCAGAGGGGCAAGCAAACCAACCCTGCTTTTGTTCGGACATATGTGAGCTCAGTGGTGGCTCTAATGCTCTCTAGCTGGCGGGATCTCCCTTCCTACCACCGAGGCTACTGCCAGGGATGGTGCTCTCCTGTGCTGGTGAGTGAGGCAGGTTTGCTGCTACATCTCGGCTGCCTCCCGAGCTTTAACCCCAGGCATGGCTCTTGTTTGTCACCTACTGGATAAAAATACCTGTTGCCATCACCAGCTGCACTTAGCACATGGAGAAAATAACCCAGACCTTACCAAGGTGACCCTCACCGTCTCCAACCGAAGAGCCATTTATGTGAGCTTAATTTTTTCTCACAAAACTTTTCCGTAGCATGGACCTATCTGCTCGTCATTCCACTAAAAAAGCCCCCTGAGTACTCCATCATCCTGCTTCCTACAAAGCATGACTTTGCCTTAGTGTTAGTAAAAGCTGTAATTGTCATTCTCCTGGGCTGCGTCAAATCTTATTTAAGGATGGATCTCCTCTCAATTTCTCTTAGAGGCACTTTACCCGAGAGAGAACCAATCCATTATTGGAAGAAGATGTTCTGACCCCATTAGCTGGGCAGATGTGTGTTTGAACTACAGACCCCCGAGCATCCTCAATCCAAGATGAGCTAGCTCAGGCTACCCTGTCTAGATGCACCCTCCGAGATCCCTCTGCATGCTGCTGTGTACCATACGGGCAAGCGCCAAATGCATGTTGCGATAGGCAGCTGAGAGATCAGTATGCCCAAAAGATGTCTGAAATGAGTGAACACAAGGGTATGCAGATAAATAAAAAATGCTGAGAAATGTTACTTCGGACATACATTTTGTTGAAAGATCAGCATTGGAAAGAAATTCTGCACGATTTAGAATTTTCATATTGGCATGTGTACTAAAAATTAGTGTGTAATACGGAGTTTTTTTAGAAGGACCGCTCTGTTCCCAGCTTTCTTCAAGCATGTTTGATTCTGGCCCTCTGAGAATACCGGAACCTGCAGAATACAAGTGTTTGTAACCTTTAAAAGTAGAAATGTCATAACTTAGTCTTAGTTAGTTAATTGTGGAGCCCTGACTCTAATGAAAGTGCTGTTGCCCAACAAGCTTTGCACTACATTGATTTTTCTTCTATCGGCTGGGAGTTCTGGTAAAAGAACAATAGATCTAATAATATCAGCAAAGCAAAGGAAGTAAGAAACAGTGAGCTCTTCAAAATAAGGAGGGCAGGCCACAATCCATTTCCAGATTTGAAATTATGTTTTTAAAATGTATGTTTAATACAAGACCTTGTTCTACGTCTATCAAGTCAAAGCTTGTACGGTTTAAAGTTCCTGAACGACTGCTTTATCAGGTAGCCCAGAGTTAGGCCCCAGAGGTTAAGCAATAAAAGAGAAACAAAAATAACTTAACAGTTTCTGCAGCTAGTTGAACCCAGCAACAGCTCCTTAAACAGCTTTTACATTCCTACGGTTTGAAATGCCATAAAGCCACAAGATGCATTGAAAAGCTATGAATCTGCTAAGTAGGATTTCACTTCCTCTTGTTACTAGAGATCATTAAATTTATTAGATGTTAGTAAAATCCTTGTAAACAGAAAATATGAAGGCTTATAAGAGAGTGGTCTTTATTTTCACCCTCTAGGAATAGGATAATAGAAGCCTAATTGATGAAGGGCTCTTAGTTCCAAAATCTAAGTGATAGTTATGCAACAAGTTTCACACATACCTGTTGAAATGAAATATAATTGGGTAAAGAGGATATCGTACAGATTAGACGAAAACTTGTACGTATGCTATCTTTAGTAGAAAATACGATGATTCAGTTACAAACTCCAAAATCATACTCCTCACTCACTGAAAAAGCAAGTATCCAGAGTGATACAAATTTTCCCTACTTCTTTTTACGTATTTACAAACTCAATGTGGTTTTTCTATTTTGAGATGATGGTTCTAAAATTTAAATGATCTTGGAATAAAAACCTCAGAAAATAATAATAAAAACTTCAGAAAATTTTTAGTAAAAACCGCTTCTAGATATGACTGAATTACTGCAAAATAAAGACACTGGCTGACAGACAAATTGCACACCTGCAACTTCAGCAATATAACCTGAGACCTTTTAGTTCAAAAATGAAGTCTTGTCACCAAAGGGAAAGGAGAATATCTTTTAGCTACAGCAGGGTCTATAACCTTTGTGAAACTCTTATTTGCAGGGTGACAACTGTATGTAACAGGGCGTTAGAGTCTTTATGATGAAAGGACAACTACAAGTCCCCCTCCTCAAAGAGCATTTAGGTTCTTATGACAGATTTTCTATAGAAAGGACGGAATTAGGGTAAAATTCAAAATTCAACAAGAAATGCATCCTGACTAGTCTCTGCCTCATGTAAGACAAGCTGCTCTTGAGTGCAGAGACTGAAAAGAGTGCCTTACCTCCCCCCAGAAGATGCCTATCCTTGAGTGTAGAGGAGTGAAGTCTCCTTGTGCTTGTATCCCTCCAGAAAAGGCCCCCTGATGGTTGTATCTTTTTTGAAAGGTCACTACTGCCATGTATTTTACCATTTTTATGAAAAGTTAAGGAACAGGAAAGTATAGGGAATCTTTAACTCTGAGAGAACCTGAAGAAAACGAAGAGCTTAAGGGACTCTAGATCCCAGGGATGCTCATCTTGGTCTTTCCAGATACATGTAAAATATGTTACAATAAATTGCCAGGATGTTTCAGAATAAAACTGGTTTTGCAAACAGGTCTCCATTCAGTTGCCTGTATACTGACTTTTGGTTAAATCCATTAAACTTTTTCTAAAGCCAAGGAAAAAATGTTCTAGGCTAAGAAATCAAATTTCTTACCTCTTGGATGCCTTGCTGACTCTAAGCTGGCGTATCTGTGCATAATGCTCTCTGTCAACTCTTTTTGGCTTGGAGACTCCATTCCATCCTGGCAGGGAATGACCTGGCCTCTCTTACGCTTTCATCACCTCTTGGCTGGAATCTAGTTAATGCAGAATAACTTGGGCACACAGCCTTTGGCATCAAGGGAACTCCAGGTAACACAGAAAACTGCAGTGCATCTCAGCCACACGGGCACGTGCACATCAATCGTCCTGCTGTACTCGACAACGGCACTCTTCAGAGTATCAAAGGAAATTCGCAGTAATGGTCCTTGCCTTGCTCTGTGACCTGAATCTGGGCTAGGTTGGACTTTAGGCTATCCACAGCCCTGAGACGGAGACAACTGATGATAACTATTCCTGTAGTATCAGTGTCCTTTAGACACAGTAGAGCCCTCCACAAAATCTGCTATGAATAGGAGATAAAAATGTGAAACGAAGTTCCCTACAAACAACAAACGCCACAAACCTTATCACCTTTTACTCTATGTGCAAGACACATTTCTTTGATACCGCCTTGTTTAACATGACTACATATGTTTTAAATTGCAAACTCTACTGCAACAAACACAGAACAAACAGAGTATACACACAAACAGGCTGATGCAGTGCTGGTAGGCTCTGAGTTCCTAATACTCACATAATATAAGAGTTTGTGTCAAATATGGGAAGTGTGGGGTTGCACAGCCAGAAGAATACCTTCTAAACCTAGTAGTAGAGCCATAAATTTTTGCTGAAGGAAACGCTATTACAGGGAGTAGAAGCCAGTAATGTGCATTTAGGGTATGAGTCTTACCAAAGTAACATAAATTAATCTGCCTTCTTTACTAGAAGATTTGCAATATAATCAGAACTTAATTCCATTAATTTCAAGAATAACAACAAATTCCCCATTATCTCTTTTATCTATTTACCATTATTAAATTGTCAGCATAAGCAGATGAGGATAACCATGCAACCTAACTTGGACTTGCAACACAGTTCAGGTGGAGAGAGATGCTCCACTGAAAAGCAGCTTCAGAGCACCTCTGAGTTTGCTCCTTTGAAGAAGCTTACCTCTCACTATTCGGCATATAAGAAGCTTACAGAAAGTAATTTCCTCATGTCGGCACCTGAATTTAAATGGTGTGAAAAATATACTCCTCTTCTTCCATGCACTGCAACACCGAGGTATTGAAGACAAGACCTAACACCTTCTGGAGGACAAATGATAGACAAACAGATTCTTTAAGTGGTTTATTTCATAAATGTCAGTAAATTAACAAACACATAACACAAATTTAAATATCACCATATATCTTGCAGTGTTATATATATAGTCCTTAATAAAAAATACATGTAGCAGTACCAAATAAGCAAGGAACAAAAATATCCTAATAAATTGGTTTGGAAACAAATGTACTTGAGAGAATGCTACCTGACACATGGCTTTTAGGTTTTCTCCCTTTAAAGTCACGTCAGCTCAACAAAGAACACAACTTGCTAATAACATTACTGTTAGTACTGAGACAAAAGGGACAGAAAGGGCACCGGTGGATAGAAGAGAAAGAACAGCAATGAAAGAATTGTGGAATGCTTTGATAATGTTTGGGTAATAAATTATTGGGATGTTCATCAAAATAACCCGAAAAGTAGTGCTCTCGGTAAAGTACTACCAGACTACCAAACAGGTACCAGAGAAAAGTGCTAACAGGTGCACACCCAGCATTCATTCCAGTTTGTTCCAGCAATGCATCTTCACCTTGATAAATAGCACCCAAATACATACCCGCAGGGTACTTTCTTAAGAGTTCCCTAGTACAGCAGTTATACCACCTTGTGGGGTGTGCAGTGGACACGCTTAAAATACAGCTAAAAGAGCGTGGATTGCATTATATCGTATCGTATTATAGACTGCATATCTGCATATTCTCTATGGAATAATTTAATAGTTCCAATAAAATTTACCTTTCCCATTGAGAGCTCAGGGACTTGGAATGTAACTAAAAGATTCGCTGGAAAGTTTAATCAAACATTAGGGGCCCTGAAAAATCTCTTATTACATGAGACGTATTATTGTATGTTACGCAATTAAAGAATATGTTAAATATGACATGAGGAGGACGAATTCCAGCTCCACTTTCAGATACATCTTTGGAGAAAAACTGTTCGATAAGAGCATCTTTAATCTGTAAACTGAGCTGATTAACTGGAAGTAATTGAGACATGGCAGTGATGGAGGGTTACGGATGCTTGGTTCCAGTGTTTGCAGTCAGAACACGCTGCACTTTTGACCTCTGCCTCAGTTTCTCTGTGTAAAGCATCCTGAGATCTTAAGATAAAAAGCCACTTTACAATATTACTACAATTAGATGTTAAATTTTTCAGGGAAGCTTTTGAGCCAAGGACCTTGGAAAACTTCTTCCCATTCTGTATACGTTACACCTTCATGGATACAATGAAATGGGAAAAAACGGAGGAAAAGCTTCTGAGAACGAACATACAGGTGATTTCACTGCATTTGCTTCTTCCTTTTTTATGTAGACATTCATCTTCCACGAGAAACCAAGCTTCTCAGGACACGCTGGACAGCAAAAAGCCCTAGTCATACATGCTTAGTTTCAAAGTTATGTTACTACTCAGAGAAAGAAATAAATGTATACTATATTAAAAACAATCATCACAGCCCTTTAAATGATTGGATAGTTTAGCTTTGAATGCAATTCAACCTGATAGAGGCTTTAATGGCTTTTGACAGATTGTTCCACTGATCAAGGGACATGTATGAAAATAACTGCCTACCAAGCCCTGATTTGATTTTAAGAAAAGAAAACTGAAGGTTAATGGTAAACAGAAGTTGATTGTTCACATTTTCACTGAAATAACTCTATCTGACCTGTTCTTAGAAGCAGTGAAATAAAGGATAATGGGAATCCTATACACCTGACTTTTTACTTCAGCCTCTAATCAAGGGGACTAATCAGACCAAGATGTGCTGGCATGAAAGCAAGTATTTGACGATACGGAGGGGGAGGAGAACAACTGTTGTGACCAAATTCTGATTCATCAAGGACAAGCACTGTAAAACTGCGGAGTATTCGAGGATGTAAACCATAGCATAGTGCATCCTTTTCTATCATGTGATTTATGAATGCTATCTCCAAAGCAGCAAGAAGATAAACCATAGTTTTCATGTCATGTGTGACGTGCTCACACCCAAACATCAGCATTTTAATGTGATAATTTTATCAGTTATTTGTCAGCTTTTATTTGATATGTTATTCAGCCAATTCTGCAGCCTTGCTAAGTACAGTCTTTTTGCAATTGTATAAATTATCTTCTCTTGTTCAACGAATGCCCCCAGGCTAAGGTGAAGAGGACAGATGCAAATTAAGATGCAAACCCAGACACACTGAAGGTGATGAGTCTCAGTTTGGACTGGAAAGAGAACAGTGGTTCTATTTAGGATTTCCTCTGCCCTTAGAGGTGGGGTGAGGCTGGGAGAACCAGAATTGGGCAGGTTGGGAGTCCTCAGAAACACTGAATGTCGGTGGTTTTGCCCGAGCCTTTCATCATAACCTAACAGCTCCCACCCTCTAACGCTAGATTAGTGTAGGGCTGAGCTTTTCACTCTGCTGTGGGGAGCGCAGAGGTTGTCTTTTTTCGGACAAGGAACCTCACTGTGAACAGTGTTCTGCTTGTTTTTCTGACCCTTCCCCATGGCAGCTCGCTGTCCCGGCGGGATAGTTCAGAAGATGAGCTGCAGCAACTTGAATCTCAAACGGGAAACAGATGCTGAGTGGAGGTACTCAGTCCATGGAGGTGTCGTAGGACAGAGGTGGGGAATCAGGGTTTCTCATGCCTGTTGCTACAGTGGAACAACCACTCTTCCCAACTCCGTAACCTTGGTGCAAGAACATGGTGGTGAGCTCCTAGGAAAACGCTGAGGACCAGTTGTGGGGGGCATGAGGGGGGTTAAGGAGCCAACATTAACTTTGCACCAGCTGGTAACAATTAAGGGAGAGATCCTGACCTGCACTGTACCAGTTACTGCTCAATGACTCCCATATGAGTTAAGTTAATAAAGTTGTGGCCTTGAGAAAGCACATCCCTTGCATCTCATGTGCGTCTCATCTCATGTCTCTCACCCTCCTCTCATCCCAGTTTAGAGATCAGCTCCTGGGCTAGTTTAATCTCTGTTGCATCAGCCCAAATTCCACTGTGTGACACAGGACTAATGGAACTGCCCTACAAGAAGGGAGAAAGGTGCAATGCCCACTCTTAACACACTACAATATTTTAGTCATCTTTTGTGATGGATCTTGGGAATTCTCTTCTTTTTTCCCCTGCTGTTATGGCACTGGAATCCCTGAGTCTGTCCCACAGCATTAGGAAGTCCAGCATGATTTTAAAGTGCATCTTGCATCTTTACGTGTGAAACTAAAACTATATCTGGCTGATAATAAGGCAACCAATTTGGGTATTTATTATGTTGCACGTTAGCAATCCTGGACAGTTTCCAGTCGGTGATTACTCATGGCATTCTTAATTACACTTTAGATAATCAGAATCTGCTGTAAAGCTCAGAGCATAAGCACGATGCCTTTAAAGTCTACTGTATTGAGATTAATATTTTTTTATTTACATAACCTTTTAACAAGAAGAAAGGACCTACAGGATAAAATATTTTTACATACGAATATACGAATAAAGCATTATAAAAACATTTCTAATTACATGGCACAACACAGCCGTTTTCTATCAAATACTTAAAAACGGCCTTTACCTTTCATCCCCCAAATTAGAGTAACAATATAAGTTTTTCATTTTCTGCCAACATTTTCTTTCTATCAGTGTAAAACCAACTCTGCATCAGATTTTTTAAAGAAAGCCCTTGCCTCGAGCATTTCATTTGTATTGGTTCCATGTTTAGTCAGTAGCTTTTGTAAAATTGATGAATATTGTCTAAAGGCAAGTGCAGACAGGCAAACAGATCTGTATCTTCTGTAATCCATTTAGCCTGACACACACGTGCAAGGGAACTATTTTACCTTAATTCTTTCATGGCTGATGAAAAGTAAATGTAAGCAAAGTCGTGAACTTCACCATTTAAAAAGAATCACTGAATCTGATGTTAGAAGCTGATTTATGCGCACACTTCTTCCCTGAAAAAAACTGACCTTGGTCCTCATGCCTCTAGAGCATCCAGACTTGGCAAACAGTTGCTATACAGAGAACATCCATTAGAGGCTGTCTTTTTCAGCTCATCCGAAATGGTAATGGGTTATCTAATGCTGGAATATAAATGGATTGCTAAAGTATCATCGCAACATGAGCTAAATTATAACTATTTGAACGAAATAATGAAAACTCTGAAGCATCTGTCTGCTTCTAGTACGTAATACAAACAGCAATAATTTACACTTGATCTCTCAGTTTTTTAATAGACATTTACCTTCAGCCATGTTCTCCTCCTGGGGTACCCTTTGGCTTTACTACATACTTCAAACAGTTCCATCAACCTTACTCATGTCTTTGCTATCAACTCCTGTGGGCTTGGGAGATATGAAACCCTCTTATACTTCTGTATTTCAGCGGAACTCCATCAAGTTGCACTGATTTAGATGATATGAGACTGGAATGCAACACAGAGCATTAATCCTCTTTAACCACTTCATTATTGGTATTTTGCCAGTGAATCTTAGGTCTTATCCATTCCAAAGGTGTTCATTTGTCATTGACATTGCTATCCATGGCTTAAATGAGTGCTATCCGACTGCACTGAGGCTAGTACTAGTTCAGCTAATTCACCAGCTTAAATCTTCACCATAGACAAGACCTAGCATCATGCATTTTAAAAAATTCTATTGCTGCCAGCAGTCTCCTAATACAAGAAAAACCCAGTGTTTTTTCACTACTGCTGGAAATAATTATTTGCCAATCATTTTTTAATAGCTATGCCTCCACTTCAGCTACGCACTACAACATTGATGTGCCTTCTCTACCCTTTATGGCTGTCAGATTCATTTCAATACTGCGATCCCCATGGTTTCTAGCAGCGCCTAATTAAACACAAAATAATCATAAAGTAACAGCCTAAACAAACAAACAATCCCCTCAAACGCTGTGTTAACAGTGTTACATCATGAGCTTGTTTGAATTCATCTTGCTCATTTCCAAAGTAATATCTCTTTCTGTGAGACATGCCTTTTCAAAAGCAGAATTCCCACATCTTCAGCTAGCTTTTCTGCAAGTGATCTCCAAAGTAAACAGTATTTAGTGTGGCATTAATCCAAATATATGCTATTTGCCCACTGGTAAAGCCAGCTTTAGCTAGTGCAGGGAAGAAAAAGCTATGCCCGTAACAGAGTATTTCAAAATGTTAAGAAATCTGTGGCACAAGAGATAACAGATAAATGTGTGGATCAAGGTTATAATATAATCAAACCTACTTTAAATAATAATTTATTCTTCGGAGAGTCTTTACATTCTACAGGGTGGCTAACAGTTTTAGTAAAAGTCCAGGACTACAATGAAAATGCTTGATGCAGATCTTTATACTTTTGCTGGCATAGCTACGTCAAAGGCGTTAAGAGGTACAATCTCTACTTCATATAATTGTCCTGGCAAAAGCTGGTAGGTGTGGACACAGTTTTAGACCACTAAAACGGAATTTTTGCTGGCACAGCTTCTTTAGCTCCAGGGAGGTCTGGCATATGTTACACTGTCAAAAAGTACAATTTTCGGCAGTACAAGCCTCATCCACCCACAGAGCGCTTTGCCAGTACAGTATACTGGTACGCTCTGGGTAAGCCTGGCCTCAGCAGTGATTTTAAACAGAAGATTAACACAGGAGGCGTATTCATTTCTTGGTGGCAACGTCAAGCTCTGAGTCTTACTGGTTTCTTTTGTAGTGGTAATACAGACTGAGCGCTGTTTCACCATAATATGATTTTCTTCTGCTTTTTATGGCAAAGGAAAAGGCGTAGACTAGTTCAAATTAAAATAGCAACAGAACTAGATGAAAAATCTCTCCCTTATTCAGGAGTGCCCTGTATCGTCCAACACAGAATTGTTCTTTTTATAGCATGTTATTACCAAACAGATCACAAGCAGCTTCATTTCTCACAGTCTTCTGTTTTTTTTCTCATAGATCTCACTAGATCAACACAAATGCTGCAATGCCCATCACACAACCTAAACCTAATCCGTCAGGGGACCTGACACCCCAAATGAAAACCCTTCCTTAGGTCCATCAGCTCTTCAGGGAATGCGCTGGGAAACCTGGCCCCGGAATAGGATTCACAACATGCAGAAACAAAGCAATGGTTAGGAACCAAATTCTGATTTCCAGGGAGCCCCAGGAGGTACAGATTCACATCGGAAATCTCTCCCAGTACTACTCAATTTCCATAATTGAAAACAGCAAGCAAGTCTCGGGATCTATGTCGGGATGCTTCTCCAAAGTTCCTCATCTGAAAAAAAATGCGCTCTCAAGGAGCCACTGCATAAAGGACTTTCTCCACCACCTCCTGTATCTCTGTCTATTTCAGTGGATGAAGAAGTCACCGTTTTGTGTGCACAGCCCTATCCCGGAGATAGCCAGCAGGCTCACCCCAAGCTGCCATCTCATTAGGATGCCTACATCGTGGATTCTGCGTTGTCACAGGTGTGAACTGCACCTTGTGTTGCTCAAACCTGCCAGGCCAGAGGCAGTTCTAGGCACTCGTGGAAGCTGAAATTTAGATGTCAAGGGAACTTGTGGAGAAATGGATATCCATGGGCTGAAGGGTCAATGGGAATTAAGAGTGGAGGAGGAAACAACTGAGGCTGGTGTTCTGGACTTCAGGTCTTAAAAGCCACCTATTTCTGCAGATCTGGGGCCTGGTCTTTTTTATTATGAGACAGTAACTAAGGTACTGTGGGAAGACTGATGAAATCTGCATTGACACATAAAATAACACATGATCAAGGCATCATAATGCCGAAAAGATTTATTTTAAACTAAAAGGCTTCTATCAAAATGACTATCATCAATAATTCTAGGCTGGAAGGTCACCTGTTACTCTACCCACTGAACAAGAGTTTGCAGATTAGCAATTACTTCTTCAAGATCATATGGTAGAGGCATATTACGTTCATCATCTGTCCAGAAGGGATGGCATTCTGGTCTCTGGTCTTCTGGCAAGCTCTCTGCCGCTTCTGACTGGCATCTGAAAAGAAGGGTAAGCAGATGAACTACTTCAGTAAAATCGTATCAAGAAACTGAATACTCAGCGAGGATACATTTGTGCATTAATTTGAAGGGAAAGATGATAATAAAAAAGAAATACCACATCTTCTGACCAAATGGATTGTTCATTTACAGTGAAGTTGATTTCTGTTGTAGGCTTTGTATTTTCTATAGGGATTTCTCAAAAAGCCAATCACAGAGAAAACTCAGTTAGTGTACCTTTATACGGTGAATTATTTTTTCATTATCTCAGCTGTTATTTAAAGCATGTGATTAAACCATTATCAGATTTAAATGTTTGCCGGTTTCCAATGTATTACTAGATTATTGAGAAAGATTAAACTGAATTTACTGCATTAAGGTCAGGGGGGACAGATTAAACAATATTAAAGAAGCCGGACTAGCTTTGTAGATTCTGGAGATTTACAAGTGTATCAACCTGCTTAGCTCTGAAAAAGGCAATATAAAAAGAGAAAATTCTATAAAGATAAATGGAAATAGAGGTTAATAACAACTTCCAGTGATGAATAGGTGGGCAAAACTTCAATAAAATTAAATTAAGAGGTTAGTGTATGTTAGTCCCCAGAGAAAATGTTTAAATTACAGTGTTTTTTATTAAATGGATTATTCATCAATACTCATGAAGTCTAATTATAATATTCAGCTGAACAGCAGCCTGCAGAGGAAAGTTTTAAAAGTGGCAACCATGACATCTCTTAAGATTAGGCTGTAATACAACATGCTGCATCAAAAAAATTGTCACAGTTCAAGGAGGATTTCTCCCCCTCCCTTTTCCCCTCCCCTCAAACAATTTGCATGTTGCTGATTAATTAGTTAACGTTTGCAATGAGACACAACAAAGAAGAATGCTACGCATTAGTGCCATTTTGGTAGATACCGCAGGTCTACGTAGTTCTTCAAAGACACAAAAAGCAAATAGTAGAAATACACTTTTCTCTCTCGTAAGACATTTTTTAAAATTCATGTTCTATAGAGCACGTAACGGTTGCAACAATTTTAAAGTTGTTTTAAACGTATATGTCTCTCTCATCTCTGTAAAATGAACTCTAAAAATATTGACACATGCAACTTCCTTGTCTACACCATCGGCCTTCTGGAAGAGACTGTTTCCAAATGAAAGATGTCGTCTTCTCTTGGGAATTATTAATGGCAGCGTAATCCCCATGAGAAAACATACTTCAGCTTTACACCCATGTTGGTGTGTGGTTAATTGCCGCACCAGCATCCTGGGCACTCAATCCATCGTACATTACACTACAAGGACAGTATTAACACATAACATTCCAATATATCTTCAGCTCTCCACATCAGTCCCTGATAATAGCATCTGTTAACATGCACTAAGTACTATTATGTAGCACATCACTTCATAAATAATAAGATTAGCCGACCTCAGGGCCCTGGGAAGAGTAATGTGTTTAAATGTTCTCATTATTTATTTAAAACAAGAATTAAAGGAACAGAAGCTACTTGTGACAATCCTCTTAGCATAAATATTAAACTGTTTGCATTGATAAGCTGCACTGTACAGAATAACAGCGGATTTGTTTTGCCGGCTGCTTTATAATAGTTGTTAGAGCAAATGCAGTTTAGTGTATGAGTTCTGAGAAGTACTTAACTGATTGTGCCATCATGTTCTGAAGACATTTTCCAAATTATATAAAGGAACAGGAGAAAATTAATATGCAGGGGAAGCTGAAACTAATTGCAGCATAACTCTATAAGGCTTTTAAAATCTTGCTTTATTTTCTGTCTTGGCACAAAATAATACGCTCAATTTGCTGGGTAGTATAAGATATTCCAGTTTAAGCATTTCAATCTAAAAGTGGATAAATTAACCATGTAGAGATTATTGCAGATGACAAATCAAGAAGCTCAGCCGGTAAAAACTGCAGGCATATTAGGTGGTCTGCAAAACTCAACTTATAATAATGAACATTCTCTCTCTCACACATCTGCTATTAACAACAGAATTTTCATTGAGAGGAAAAAAACACCAACTTCTAGCTTCTTCATGATTTCAGAGCCCCTTTTTTACCTTTAATATCTCTTTTTCCCCCCCTCTTGCTCTCTCGCACAAACGGATTGACCCAACTTTGCCATCACATTTGGGTTTTGGACGCTTGTGTCGCTGTAGGTGTGTCAGAAGTGATGCTGCGACAGAACAGCCCATGAGCAACTATTCTAGTTGCTACTTTCCTTTGTCTGTTTTTCGTACCAGCAGAGCCATCTCTGGAAGGTCACTAAGCATGTGCCTTAACCTCCAGGCAGTCGCACACGTGGGAAGTTTTAGCCATATCATATTCCATGTGACGGATTAGAGGAATGGAAGTGTGCCAGGTCCTTGGACTTCCTATGCAAGTCTAATGACAGAAATGCATCGGTATGTTGCAAAAGTATAAAAAAAAAAGGGTAAACCAGTGCCTTAATAGTCCAAGTTCTGTGATCCCATAGCTCCTTTGTCTTTCTGTCCAGAATTTCTATGGCTTTGCTTTATATCACTAGCAAGAGCAGCGGTGAATGTTACATTTTTTTTTACATATTTCGTGAATCATCAATTTTGATCAAAATTACAGTCCCTGTGCTGGATCTGCTGACATGAAAGTCAAGTCAAGATGCTTACATTTAAAGATATGGGGCTGGGTCCTGAGCAGTCATCGCCGCACCTGGCAGTTCACTAAGCAATTCACCTGAATGGCAACCACTAGCTTGAACACAGTCATCCAAATACGTGCTTTCTGACTCAGAAAGTAAAACCGGTTCTTTCCAGATGAGTATATTACTATTGATCTTAATAAATTTCTGTGGGAAAAATGGTTCCTGCAATGGTCTTTAATTTGTAGCAGAGCAACAGACCTGAAGATCCTGCAAAAGGACAGCAACGTTTTTATCTGAAGCAGAACAGAGACACTTAAATAATTGCACAGAATTATTTCAAATTCCTTTGTATCTGGGAAAAGATAGCTAGCCTAAGTTAGCAATGATTACTCAGAATAAACCGAAATTCTATCTTTTCCCAGATACAAAAGAATTTATGAGGCTCCACGTGGGAAACACTGCAAACATCAAAGTATGGTGGTAGTGGGAAAGTACCAAGATTTATACTAGCATAAGTTAATTAAAATATTATATATTAATTAAAAACTGTTATTGGAGTTAATAAAGTCAAATCTCCAAAGGAGAGTAGATCTAATCTGTATATATTATATGCACAAAATGTCGAGTGGAAATAACACGTGCTCTGAGATACAGAACAGATGCCAAATCAAGAGGCGTCTTTCATACCTTATTTGCAGGAGAACACAAAAACTGCCATGATCTATTTCAGAGCGATTTCGTTCCAACACCTTGATAATCCGTGTTCACCAACATATTAAACAAAGGATGATTTGACTAAAAACGTGAAGAATGCACAAAACTCCCTGGTCCCTACCTTCTTGCTAGAACAATCAAGACCTGTGCCAGTTTCAATTAAAAAAAGACCATTTTTAAGGAACAATTAGTTACCGTTGCGGTGCACATTCTCACTACCTCTCCCCTGTAAACTTCACAGACTTTTGATCCCCTTTATCTCCATTTTTGCCAAATGGACTTTGTTCATTAATATTTACCAATAGCTGAATATTAGTATAAGTTCAACTAAGTCATGACAAACATTTATATAATTGCATGACAACATACGACTCTTTCCCTTGGAGAGTGGCTAATTCCACCCCGGGCAGGTGCACATCCACTGAGACAAACAGTTGCCTGGTGGTGGGCCCCTGGGCTGCACTGACATTTGGATGATGAGGGTGTCAGCTACATTAGAGGACACCGATCACGATGCTAAAATTAACCAAGCTCGCTAAAGTATGTGTTAATTATAAGTATGCAAGCAGTCAATAAAAGGTTAATGCAAAAGTCAAAGGATAAATTTATTTCAGTATTGCATCACTCTACTGACTAAATGACCAACATAATGCTTTGTTTTTAATCGATATATTTTACAGTAATGCGTGAGCCATTGATTTGAAAAACAGACTTCTTTCTAACAGTTACGTTTTGCAACTATTTAGTATCAAGTATCAATATACTTAAAACACTCTTTTTTCAGAGCAGATACCTTTTTGTTTCGTTGTCAGGAACAGGAATGCATATGAGCCAGGAGGCGGCCTCGGGTTCTGCTGATGAATGCGATTAATGCAAATAAGAATTATTACCTAGGAAGCTAAATAAGGTGCTGTGAATTAGAGTCCATGAATTGGATTCTACTGCACTGTTTGTCTACTCCACAGAGGCGCAGTCAAATCAGATCAATAGGGGTCAATCTGTGTCTCAGACTGCACAGGCGTGTTAAGAGTGAGGAAACGATGATAATAGTCCAGTTTCCTAGATGGTACTAATTTAGCTGCCTACGCCTGGCAGCCCAAAGACCAATGGACATCTTCATAAGGTCAGTCAAGGAACGTGGGTCTGGCCATCTTCCCTACGTACTGATATGGTCAGAAAGGGACGATGGCATATTGGCGCTGCATGTAACAAAGTACACACCCATACTTGCTTCCTCCAGCATTCCCGAAATTATTACCTTTTATGTGGGAGTTATTTCCTCCCTCCATTCATGCTAGAATAACGGTGTTACTGAGCTGTTATTCAGAGCTTTAGAGTACCTTTTAAAACAATGGCCCAGGTGAAAACAGGGCTTGGCTCACCCTACTAAGACAAATGCATGCATGAATCCCACACTAACATTGGTCAAAATGATACAGTGCTGATAACATGGATGCAGTTCTGAGTAACAGTAGCAGCTTCTTTAGACAGCATCTTCCATTCTTAAGATTCACAATGACTTTGCAAATTTGGGTCTGATCAGATACGGCTTATCACTGTTCCAACACAGAGCTCTGCTGGGTGAACACAAATCCTAATAGCAGAGGGAGCTGGTACATAGAGTTTTGCTTGAAGGTTTGGATTTTTTCATCCTCATCCATCAAACCTTTCCTCTGCCTGGAAATTTTTGTGCAAACTATGTGTAGTGACTCTAATCTCAGTGTTAGGATCACCCTATGTCATTTCAAGCTCACATTCTTACTTGCCAAAGCATGCATAAAAGAATACAGTGTGTGCTCAGATATCTGAATTGTTATGCAAAGCACAGAGAAAATATGAGATTACATACATGAGAACAATTACTCAAATAAGTTAACCTTGATTTTTCTTTTTTTATAAATTGCGTATCTTATTGACAGTCACATTGACTTCTGCTGCTGAATGCATCACAACTAAAACCTGGTACCACTTATGTCAGAGCTGAAACTTCCAGGGATCTCAAGAAGACCAAGATTTCAATCCAAATGCTTTTCCAGAAACCATTCAAAATAGACATGAGCTAGTAGGCGTAATAATAAAAAACATCCAAAAGAAACTATGGAAGGAATGAAATAGGCTGAATATAGTTTCTCAAAGTGAAATTTAGCAAGGGATACTCAATTTAGATTTTTTATCCATTTACAATGGTGGCTAAATTATTGGCATTGGAAGTCAGCTAATATATTGTGGAGTAACAAGATGTGATGTTCTGTAACTTCAAAGTTGACACAGAAGGAAAAAAATATCTGTTTTATCAAACTGAATTGCTCGGTAAAGCACAGAAGAACTCTAAAGTAAAAATGCAAATTGATGCTGTAAATATACATTCTTCTTCCGCTTTGGACATGCATAGGATACTGGGATAGAGTCCCTAAAAAGGGCTGAAAAAGTCACCCCAGTTATTTGAAGAACTAAACTTTCATTTATCTTCATGAAAAATTAAAAGCTGGAAGGGATAAATACAATTCATGACAAAATGGAACAGGGGCGAGAAATCTGAAAAGCAGCTTTCCAGTTGGGTGCCCGTTCCAGCCCCAGCAATTTCAGAAATTACAATATGCTTCATTTTAAGTTTTCTTCTACTCCAGACACCTGTTTGGTCACAGGACCTGGTAACAACTGAAAATTGCCGACCACTGATTAAGGATTAAGGCCACCAGGTAGACTGTTGAGAACAATTTTATAGCTAGATCTATTTGCCAGCATGCCCGTGAGATACCAGTGGTGATGAACGGGGCGTTTTGCCAGCTGGCCAGTTAGGAGCTGCTGACCTCTGACATCAGGCGCTGGAGGTGCACACCTGAAGCCTGCATTGCTCCTTCCTGGCCACACGGAACAATACGGGGGTCAAATGGCCAGGGTGATTATATATGTCATACCTGAGGCAACCCCGCTAGAGCTTTAGCATACCCAGCGTTGAATTCCAGAGCTCAGCACAAAGCTGAGACAACTGCAGAAAGGTACAAAACAAAACGTGTGTGGTTTCACAGAGGTATAAGGTAGCCAACCTTGCCATGCGGGAAAAGGGACACATTGTTCTCAAAGAACAATGAAAACAAACACAGTTGAAGAAACGGCAATTCTTCCCTTCAGAGAAAAACGTACAACAGCCACTACGTCACTGGTGCCCTCATCCTGCATGGGCAGAGCTCCAGCATGGATCAGCTCGAGAGAGGGAAACCATTCTATGCTTTCCCGGGAGTACTCTTTCTGGAGACCTACCCCAAGACAGGAGATTTACAGGAGCTAGAGCTAAACTTCTTTATAGTTAAAAAATGTTGAATTTGGTTTGGCTTATTTTAGAGGAAGTAACACATAACATATACAAAATCAGCATTTCACCTGGAACGTCACCAAAATTGAACGGCGTTTGGAAAACGGGGGTTAGTTAATGCCCCATTGTGATACCAGGTTAGGGTGGAATGTTTTCTCCTCTCCTTGTTTCGACTCTGTAAAACATAATCAAGCCAATAATTTACAAGTTCTTCACTTGGTATTATGATTAGCTTTCATAATTTGTACCCTAAAAACTGTTTACTGAAAAAACACAGGATGGAGAAAATATAAATATATTGAAATATAACAATACGAAGGTGTTTTCTGCGTATGGCTACCTTTACCACCAACAAAATTCTATTTTTTCATGCCAAAACTAGAAATTCGAAAGTTATTGAGTTCAACCTAAACCTTATACCAGAGATTTTCTTCGCTTTTTTGAATTAACCAATCAGAAAGTTGTCAACCTTGGCAGAGAGTATTTCTTTCAGTTGCTCCCTACTGTGACTCTGCACAACTAAAACCTTCTCAGGTTTACTCTGCCTTTTAAGAACAAAACAAATTATACCAATAATTGACTTTGCAAACCAGACTTCAGAAGTACTGGTCCCAAACAGGCAGTGAAATGAAGTGGCCAGATGGAAAGAGAGCAGGGCTTCCTTCTTTTGAACATCTAATCCCCAGTTCATTCCCAAGGAGTCTGCCCCATTTACATTAAGTCACCGCTGATGTTCTTTCATGTGCTGTAACCGGAGTGTGCCCAGCCATAAGTAATGGCTGAGGCCAGGAACTGCATTTATAGAAGGGACAAAATGAGTTTGTTTCCAGATAAGAAACTTGAAAAGAGAATGCCAGATTTAGGAAGGGATGGAGGCTATATCAGTTAAATTTTAATCCAAGAAAAAACTTAGTATCAGCTGCACAAACCTGCAAGTACAAACACACACAAAGGCATGTTAGAAGACCTCTCCTGTCGGCTTCTTTCCAAAGTTGATAATGACTTTTGTCACTGATGCATTTGGCCCTCACTACAGAACCAAAGTTTACAGTCGCTGACCCAAGAGCTTTATGTCTCCAAAGGCCCCAACTCCATTGGAATTGAGGACGCTGCTAAAATATCCTGAGGCACCACAGGTGACATAGTAGGACAGCCTGACAGCAGCCAGCATTGTCCTTGTGTGTACCTCTACAAAGTGAATCTATAGCAGAATCCATCTTTTAACACTGGCCTGCGGGGTGCATTTTGCTGTTCCACAGAGAGGTAGGAGAGAGAACAATGAGCCTGACCCTAAAGAGGTTTAAGTGAGAGTTGCATGAACTTGAAAATAACAGAGTTTTTATTACCCAAATTGTAAATCAGGTAAGTATGAGACAAATATAAATTGTTAATACCACCAAATGTCAAAATAACAACAACCAAAGCACAGGTGGAGTCCAACTGTGAGGAGTTTTCAAGTGGTGCACCACTGTGTTTCACATGTATTTGTAGAAATATGGGAAAACTTCACAAAACTATTTTTAAAGAACATTTTGCTTTGCCTTAACTGGAAAGAAATTTAAATAAATTTTCATTTTTTTTTACTGTAATACTAATTGAAATATGGAAAAACATATTTTGGCCTTTCTAAACTATTTAGCTGACAAACTGTGGGAAAGGATAAAGATTTGCTGCAAAGTATCTTCAGTTACAAAGCCTCAGAAACATTCCAGCTGTAGGGGGAAAGAATGGAAGAAAAGAGGGCACAAGAGTCTACTTTATCTAATATATTCATCTCTACTGCGGGTGAATTAATGAAGAGGATTCTACCCAAAAGACACTTCTGATGAGACTGTCAATGATCTTCCTCACCAACTCACCCAACCGAAGGGGAGCTCCTAGTAGATGGCACTGCAACAACTGTAAAGCCACTGGGAACAGCGCTGGCAGCGGATGCGTGGTGTAAACTTGACTTCCCCAGGCGGAGACTTTCCTCTCTTTTGTGCCCAACAGACCCAGAAACGGTCCATGAGAAAATCAGTGCACCTCCTATTCCCACAAGAGAATGGCTGTGTGGGGCAGCTTCCATTCCAGGTTTGTTTGATTTTTTAATTAAGAAACATCCCTACTCTCTATATAAAGTGCAGGGGGTAGGGAAATCCCCCAGAGAAACACTGAATAAATAACACGGCATTTGCTGAAAGATGAAGTTAAATCCAATTTAACCTATAGGTCTACAAATTGTTCCCTTTCAGCCGGGTTTCTCAGATGCTTTTATTTCCTACTTTTAGAACAATATGTATACAAGCAATGTATTCTGTCTGTATGGGAAGGACATTTATACATATTTATATACACACCCCTTCATTCCAATACTTGCAAAAAATCCCATCAGTCCAAAAGAGGCAGCATTTTGGAGGAAATTTTCAGCACCACAGACATGGGTTTAGTTACATACTTTTCATGATCAGAAATGGGATGTGAGTTATTCCCTCTGTGCTGAGAATATTTGGCTTTGACTTCAAACAATGTAGAAATATATCAACCTCAATATAATTTATATTCTCTCAAAAGGAACCTAAAACGCTCTAAGCCTTTGCCGAGGCATCTGATGTTCCAGTCCCCTCTGCTGCACCGTATGATCGGCTGTTTTATTTCACTTGCAATCCTTGCTTTCCTATGATTTTTTCAGACAAAGAAACAAAATGTCTGCTATACACCGAGTACAAACGCAGCTGACTTGTTTTCCCCAAAGTATTGATTTTATGCACTTTTAAAATAACTATTTTCATTCTGTTTGCATAATCAGCTGGGGCATTGTTCCTCTACATTTGCAGAAACACAGATGGAATTGCTGATTTGGAGCCTTTGGAGAGATTTTACAGTATTCTCCAAAATCTAAGCTTCTATTAAAATAAGGTTTCAAGCACTTCTGGTGGTGAAGATAGCCTGGACAATGTAAATTGATGCATGGTTATCTTGTTGAGTCCACAACCAGACAGACAGACGCAGCACCAAGGGAGCTGTGAACTTCCCCCACTTCTTTTATTGGGTGTTTACTTGGGGCCAGATGCTCCCCTCTGTTGTGCAGAATGGCGTTAAATGACTGAGAAAAAGAGAGGAAAAGGAAATGGAAATAAAAACCAACAAAGAGGTGAAAAGGAAATCTCCCCAGCCTGCTTCCCAGGGGGCTACAGATGCCCTCCCTTGCCAGTATTAGACCGCTGGAAGATTTGGGGCTGAGCCACGCATATGGCACGTCTTTCGAAAGACACTGCATTTTCCAAAAGAACGTCACAAGAAAAGTTAATGACGCTTCCGGCATTATTTACTGTCCCACTGTATCTTTTGTTCTCCTTTTATGTGGATGTCATGTAGCTAAGGAAAAATGTAAATGTAGGATGGTTTTAGATGACGCTGTGGGAGGACGGCCCTTCTGTATAATGCCCTCTCATTTAAAGCACGGAATCATATTTTCCACAGAACTTTGGGGTTTGCAGGCTCTGCCTTTCTGCAAGAAAGCTAAAACATTTAACTTGTTGAGTGTGCATTTTTCCATAAGACAATCTTTCACGTTAATAAAAATCAACTGCTGTATGACAAATCCCTATTTGTTATATGTGGAAAGTAAAATTAAGAGAAGCACGACTGAATGCAAGTAACAGTAACCATATTACTCAATCCTTAAATCAGACTGGACAGAAATGGGCTGTATCTTCCCAGCATCAAAGCTATGGAACCTGAAGGGGTTCCTGAAGCTGCAAACACAACCCATCCTCAAAATCCCACAACCTCCATCAGGACCAAAGCAAGGGTGACACAGAGGGGTGGCACTTGGGAGCAGAATGGAACCACAGACCTTTGATATTTGTAGTAACTGCTGTGCAAGAAGGCCTCCGCCTATGATGTTACAAGGAACAGTCCGCTGATGCGAGTTTATCAGGGAGAGCGACACCAAATGGAGATCCTGCCCCTGGAACCGTGTTGTCTTGATGCTCTCAGACTCTTATTAAACGCAGCTCTCCCTAGCTTTGGTCCATTCCAGTGAATCTGCATGCTTCATTAGCCAAAGGGGAACTACGACAGGCTGACAGCAAGCACCATATGGGAAAGCCAAACAATCACAAGGCTAACTCTCTATTTGCAGGCTGAAATTAAGATCTTGCTTATCACAACTTGTGCTATATACAACATATATACATATCTCTATATATACATAGATACATATATGCTCACAAACATATATAAAAGGAGCTTACACCACATTTTCTATCAAGAGATATGGCCTCGAACTCCTATGTGGCTTAGGGAAGAATTAAAAAAAAAAAAAGGTTTATTGTGCTGCAGAACTACATTGTCTTCCCTGTGTTGTGTGCCTCGGCTGTAGCCTGCAACCAGAATGTTTATAACACATATTGCAACTAATACTATAAGAGCAATGCAATCCTATGGACTAAAACACACTTTCCTTTAGGTCAACATGAGGCCAAACAGAAGCAGGAGGGAACAAATAATAGGGAAATGAGAAAGCAGATCCAAGAAAGGCAGAGAGGCTCAAAAAGAGGAAAAAGTAGTTTAGGAATAAAAAAGAAAGCCTCACGTAACTAATCACATTTCAGTCACTGCAGAATTTCTCCACGGCTGCTGCTTTATTCAGTGATATTTTATGGATAAATAACTATAAAAATATACCACCAAAAAAATACCAGTGCTGGCAGAGAAATAGACTTGATGTCCCACGAAATGCTACAGTACATCCAGGCACAAATAAAAATCATATGGCAACAATATGCTCAATATGGTTCTTCTCTACCATAAGTGGAGTAAATCTTTCTGATTACCAAACAAGACCTCAGAATTTTTTCAATTTACCCTTTGCATTTCAAATAACTGAAAACATTATATAGAGACATTAAATATCCTTTCCTACTTTGACTCATAAATGATTACCATCACCCAAATACAATGTGAATAAACGCATTTCTTTACTTACTCCTAACTGCATTAAGGGAAGAAATTCTGTGTGAAAGTTCAGCATCACTATACCTCAAAATTTTGCAATTAATGTAATTCTGCAATATTTTTAATCCCAACTAAAATTCCAGTATAGACTGAAGGATGATTTAAAGTTATTAGACAGGAATACACTTCCCTTTATGGAACATGATTGCACTCAACCAATTCAAACACGTGATAAACTACATGCATCTGATCCTGTCCTACTTTCACAGACATTATTTCCATGAGTACTTAAGAAAGTGCAAGATCCTGACCTACAACATTCTACCAGTGGACTTGGATTCTCTCATCACCACGGAGACTCGTTCACCCAAGTGAATGCTACTAGTAGGTAAAACCTAAAACGTCTATTGCAGCAAATGCATATAGCTCTTCATATTATTTTCCGTGGTGTAAAGAATCTTTCTGACTGCAATATCAATGACTTTAAACCACAGACTAAGACTTTAGACCTCTCGGTGGTGCCAACTCGCTTGTTTTATATGCTCTGATATATAGTCCTGGCTTTGAGCCATCTCTCACTACTGATGCTTTTGATGCTTTGTTCTCTTTTTACTTTAGGATGGAAAATAACAAATAATGCTGAGTTCTCTTCTTACTCTTGAATTCTTCTGATGTCTATCTTCAGAACTCTTCTAACATCCAATTTATGTCATTCTTTTTCTTTCTTATGCTGTGAATTTGAAACGAAAGGAGGTAACATAATATCATAAGATCTACGGACGATTGAAATGGCCTTCGGAGTAAACTTCAGAGTTATTTGTAAAACTATCTTGCCTGAATAGAAACTGAAAAATTGCTTTTCAATAGATAATGCAACTACTCTTGAAATTCTTCTCGGATGAAGTTATTGCCACAGGGAACACTCTAACGATAATAAAGCATATGGTGCCAATGCCTTAAGAGCAGTTCAGATGGGTTATTCCGTCAGTATTTGCCAAGCACATTTCAAATTCCTTTCTCAAACACTTATGTGCTTTCTCTTGACTAATTCTTTATCATAAAATGGCTACAAAACCTGAAGTTTGTTAATGAGAGATGCTGAAATCTGCTGATTGACCTGCAATGCTACTCTCACGTTACTCAGTCATATAATTCCTCTTAAAACACATCAGAATTCCAAAGACCTCTTACATTAGTTAATTAAGGACCTGATTCAATCTTCTATCAGGACTGAGAAAAATGCATAGTCACATATTTAAATCTCATTTAGCGCAGTAGAACTTTCAAATATATTTCAAGTTGAGCTCAAGCTTAAAAGCTTCACTGCATCGTGTCCCTAGAGATGATCTCTACATCGCTGCTCAATGCACAGCCCTATACAGATACATGATTAACTGCAGCTTTTCTTAAGAACTTGAGGTAGCCATCCTTCCCCTGCCCTAGTCCCTGTCCTCGCATTTCGTCTCTAGTCCCTGTACTGCACTGACGCGCTCTCTCTAATTCATTACGCAATGGGCATGCATCTTCCACGTGTAACCTGAAGTAATGCAGGACTACGACAATGCGCTTTTCAGGGATTTCTGCCAAGTAACCTACGTAAAGCCACACTGTCAGGTTCAAATTCTGTGGACAATGGTATAATTTTTTGAGTCCGAAGAAACAGAAATCTTCTCTTGTTGGGTGCCATAAGCTGTCCATCCCTGCGTACTTTGTGCAGATTCATGGGAAATCAAGATATGCATAATGAAAAGTATCCGTTTCATTACTCTCACAAGAGACCTACTGTTTTGTATTCCTTTGTTCTGTGTCTGCTAAAGAACAGTTATTTAAACTGTATGAAAAGTGGATGGTCTTGGCCTTCTGCAGGTTTTATTTGGTCTATGGATGTTGCGTTTCAGACTCCATTTTTCCTAATTTATTGCTTACCAGCTGAGCGCCGTTAGTCTTTCATTTCAATGAACTGTTGATGAAATCTCTTCTCTTCCTGTGTTACAAGAAACACTACCTCCCTGGGCATGCAACAGACCTAATATCCCTCCTACTTAGTTTGCTTTTCCAAATAATATTGTGATTATATTAATCTGAAATGCAAAGCATGCGTTCACCTTTTTCTTTGCTGAAATACTATTACTCCAACCGGTCTTAATGCCAAAGAACTAATGAGAAACTCAAGGGTTTTGGCAATAGCTACATAATCCTCCTCTTTTTGGTGCGAACAGGAGGTGTACTTTCTTCTTTTTTCCTTTCTTAAGTACTCCTGAGGAGTTATTAATTTGTAGTTTGTATTTCTCAGATACGTGCAGTTCTACAGGGAAATTTCACACACTCTCCTGCTTACTGAAGTGCCAGTGAGACCATCTAGGGAAGCGACATTCCTCAGCAAGGCGAAAAGCGCATTTTATCAAACCTTCTCCTACAGAGTTTGTCCTTTCCACTTTCACTTTAGCTTTTCCAGCATTTCACCTCTATCGTGCGCATAGAACACTGTTGCTTTCTTTTAGTTTTCCCTTGGAAACATCTAAACGTAATCCTTTCATACGTAGCCTGCCTAAACCATGACACCGGCCCGCATTAGCTACTTTCTGTTAGCAGATATCAATTTGATCTCCCTTTTCCAAGCCTTCCTTAATGACTTTACCAGGCTCGGTTTACTTGCTGTTGGCTTGTCTCTCTAGCCAGAGCAAAACACTGGTGAAATCACACTGTAACTGCAGGTTCTTCTCAAGTCCTTGAGGACTGCTCCATACACTTCTTCCTTTTTTTCTCCCCCCCCCGACAAGACATTAGGAAAATACCGTTCATTTACATTTGCCTCATAATTTAAACCAGGTACCAATCTTATAGAGATACTTGCGACCTTTCTAATTGGAAGGTCTAGAATACCTTCAAGAGAGCAACTTGGCATCATAAAAACTTTTGGGGACTAAAAAATCTTGTTTGCCAGTCTATTACCTTTTGTATTTTTCACTCAGAAACAATGAAGGATGTTATTCTCTGCATCTCTGGATTTTAGGAATCAAATGATCTTCTACCAGTGTAAAAAACCCGCTCGGTAGGAGTCAGCTAGGGTTGTGCCAGGACGCTTTTAGCAGCGTTCAGACCCATTTTTCTCCTCAACGTGCTCCAGAACACACACAAAAAAGAACAGAACCCATCTTTGCATACAGCCAGCCCTCTTAGACATAGTAATGCCTGGCACTATGCTGTGTTATTAACTTATAACAGAATGAAGAGCCCTGTGGCCCAGTAATGTTGATTTGAATCCAAGAAATTATAAAGACTGTTAGACTGCTACTGTCATGACAAGGGAAATGGAGTGATCCAGGTATCTACAGGCCTTGTAGCATATCATTAGGCAATAGGAAAGCTGGCATAGGATTCATCTGACAGATAAAATGAATATATAAAGCATGCCAATCAGTATGTTTTTTCTGGAAAACAAATCTTGTTAGACAAACCCTTCAAGATGACAAGTTCAGTTACCAGAAGAAACTATGGAAGAATAGTATGAGATGATTTACGCTAGCTAGTGAATGATTTTTTCTCCCAAGTAGCACTGAATGTCACCAGAACATACACCACCAGTAAGTAATGGCTATCACGTAACATAATGATAAACATCAATGGGGAATCACTACTGAATGGTGACCCCCATAAGGGATTCCTCCAGAGAACAAGACGGTGGCCAGCATTAGTCACATTTTCATCAGTATTCTGAAAGGAAATGGCAACGATCAGCTACTTGACAATTTTTGCAGGCAGCACGGAGACGGATACGGCTGAAACATATGAGGACAGGAGTGAGTCCTGCCAGGTCACTCAGCGATCAGGACCAAATGTGTTTTAGAACTATACGCAATGACAGGGAGAAGGATGACTGGAAAACGGATGAGTTTGTGCACAAAACCACTGCATCTGAAAACAATGTAGATATTATCCAAGATAACTCAAAATGAATTCCCAATATAGTACCTAATTCTCCTGTATTTCACAAGGTAGACTAATATGAGTAACATGGAATAACCTTGTTTCCAGCTTTTTAGAAGTACGTTGAAGAGAGCACAGAAAACAGACTGTGGAGACAGGTGGAAAATATGAGATAATGATTAACTCAATTTGCTTCACTTATCAGATTTAAAACTGATAGATTGAAGGAAAACATCTTGTATGAAAGAGCTCTCTTGTCTAGCACAGGAAGCTGGAACTTGAAAAAGAACTCAGAGAAATTCAAATATGCCTGTTTTTTACAATGAAGTCAATCACACACTGGGACAAACTATTAAAGGAACAGAATATTTTTCATTTCTGACATCTTCAAATCAAGAAAAGATTCCTGCCTAGAAACCATGCAGTTACACAGCTAGCACAGGGATAAAAGGATAAAATTTAGTAACTTGTGATAGAAGTCAAAACAGCTGACACAAAAATCCTAAATACAGTGATGCTGAAACTTTTACACAACCATTCTTTAACGAGCTTACTTTGAGTAGGACTTCAAAACCTCCTTGTAATACATCGCGCTGTAAAATTATACATTCTAATTGGACTGGATACTCCCAGAGAATGAAAGAAGAGAGAAGACTTCTATTGTCAAAGTCCCAAAAGTATCATCTTAGCCTTTGAACCCAATATCACTATGGAGAGAAAAACCCTGATGCAGGGAATAAAAACCTTTCGAAGCATCCATATTCTCCATTCTCTTGCACTTGTCATAGACAGGTATAAGTCTAACTTTTTAATATACATAGGTTTAACTGAAAAGAGAATTGGTATGTATACACACATATTAAATTAATATTACAATTTTTCATGTAATTTATGAAAAATATTCAAGATATGAAAATGTAAGTAAACACCACATTGTGTCATTTCCTTCATTTCTCTTAAAGCACCCTGGAATCACCAAAACACACAAGGTCACACTGAATCAAAGGACAGTATCTGCTTGTTCAAAATGTCATTACGGAAGAATGAGGAAAAAGCAGCTGTATTACAAGTCACCTTTCCAGCTCTCCCAAACAAACTGTTAATGGAGAAAGTCAGTCCTTTACAGCGCATTACAGGACGAAGGTCACCCGGGAAACCGTAAGGGCTCACTGGCTACCCACAAAACCAGCTCAATTAGTCCCAATAACCTCCTGCCCTTGCCAAGGGACTGATGGAAAGTCACGTTTTTCAGCAGACTGCTTAACTTGGTATTCATGTTTTTTAGATGAACAGTTACACAAACTAAAGTGTCTGAGATTCATCTGAAGCACTTAGTTTCAATTGTTGTACAGTGTTCACGGCAGTATTCACTACTGTCTACTGGAATTACCATGAGCATTATAATTTTGCTGATAATCACAAATTCTCTACATACAAAGGCAGTCTAAACTCAAATTTTATGTCAAAAGCCATGTCTGCTAAAGAAGAGTGTAATTTTGGCATAGTAACTTTTAATTGTCTTGTTCCTTCTGACTGCCATAAATCAGGTGATAGGAACATCGCCAGGAAATAAATTTTCTTGGAAATAACCTGTAACCACAATATGCTCTAATTCCCTGCAAATTTGAAATGAAGTAACAACTTTCTTTAATTCTCTATGCCTTTTTAATAACTTGTTCTATTTCCAAGACAGCTTTCTTGCATTTTTTTCCCCATAGCATTTCACTTGGTTTCAGTTAAGAAATTATTTAAAACCTCCACACCTAACTTTAAATATATGAAATGTAAAATGAAGACTTCATGTCGTAATAAAAGCATATCAACTGCTTCAGTATACGGTATTTACCTGTAAGTTCATCTGCTTCTAGTGCATATTTAACTACTTTCTGTGCCCTCATCACTGCTCCATCCAAATACCTCCCACCTCCCTTCTGGTGTCACAACAATGTGTTCTCAATGCATGAGACATCAGTGCGTGATCTAGTCAAGAACTTCACTGATTTTTCTATGGTGCCTAATCCACCGGACAAGCTTCCTTCCCATCAGACTACTACTACTTCCTTCTTCTCACCATTCCATTATCTCACTTAATTTGGCAATAACTGGCCATGCACTTTCAAATCAGAATCCAACCCTACAAAGGAGGCCATAGGCAGAGAAAAAAGCATGCTGAAAAGCTACAGGAAATATTGATTACAGGTGTGCTTAGCATACCTGCAAAACTTCCAGACATGTAATTCTGTGATGGAAAAAATTTAAGACACATCCTTCTAAGTTCACTAAGTGCTCTATCGGTTAATGCCGCTTCATCCACTCTTTCATAGACGACAACTGTCTTGAGGAAAGAAACAAGTGTTTTTCATCAGTACTCCTCATCTGATCATCGCTATACAGAAACCTGGCACAAACAACAGGACCCTCTCTACTTTTCCACAAAAATAAAAGTTATGACAAATGTATCTTTAAGACATTTTCTTCATTAATTTGCAGCAATATCTCACTACTTAGGAGTTGCTAGAACCCTCTGTTCTCTGGAGATTTAATGCTAGAAGGTGCTGAACATTCAGTTCTCAGTGATGGAAATGGGAGTTGACGGCTCTCAGCAGCTCATCGCATTAGACAGTAGGGATTGCTCACAAAAAGAATGACAGCCATACCTGAAAAATGTTAAGCAAGGTCCAAACAGCTCAGTTACTGGCTGGCATGCGCCCAGAACTGGACAACAAAGTGATGAAGACAAAGTAAGCATCACATTTTATGCTTACTTAAAAAGCGCTGCCTTTAAAAAAAGAAAAAGGCTATGCATTTTATGTTTACTTAAAAAGCACTGCATTTTAAAGCTATGCTTATTTTAAATCATTTAAATTGTTTCCACTTATCAACAATCTATTCTGAGAGAATGAGCACGGTGATACCAAATTGACTATTAGAGCTGCTTACAGGCACAGTTCCTGTTCATAGCACGATGCAAAGAATGTTTACAACAACTACCTAGTCATCTAAAATTCAAATATACCAGTCTGAAGTATTTCTGAGAATCTCTCACATTACAATATTTTAAGTATGTGAATTTCTGTTTAATATTTTCGATTACACCTTATATTTGCATAAAAAGAGTCTTATTTCCTCATTAAAAAACCAATCCACTGTAAGTGTGGTCACTCTACAGCTAGTATAGAATTATAGTTCAGATTTAAACATCTTAGATGGGAAAAGATGCACAGTCCAAGTCTCATACCAGTTCTACACTGCCCTAATCAAATTGATTTATCTTCAACCTTTTATATTGTTTTTACACTAGCATAATTGAACTGAGTTCAATGGTTATTCATATTTCCACCTAAATAAGGAATCAAGCCCACATTATTTCTTTCCATGACTCAAATGCATTGTCCAAGGATCCAGTAAAACTACATACTTTCAATTCCATGTGTGTTTTTATGCAGATACATGACACACACACTTTAAACAGTTACGCAAGTGACAAGAACTGATGCCATTTAATCCGGGTTGTTTTTTTCCCCCGCCTCAAAAGGACATTTGGACTGTTTAATGCAGTCACATCAGAGTACAGCATGATCTCTACTTGTAAGAAATTTCAATTAGTTATTTTTTGCTTTCAGGTACTGTAGCCACTAAAGCAATTTAACTTTAATTCCATCTGACTTAAATTGTGTTCAAATTATAGTAAAAAGGAAGAAGACAACAAGCTGTAAATATGAAAAGAGACAGAAAATCATTGAGAATCATGCCTTTATGAATATTTGATGAAGAAAGGTTAGATCTGCTTCTGGTAAATTACAAGAAATTATGTCCATCATGTGACTCTGTCAGCAAAGGTTAATACAAATAGGTTTGGATTTAGTTGAGATGACAACGAGGATTAAAAAAGATTTGTCCTGTCCTCGCTGCAATTAGTTTTTCTCCTATTATTATTGTAACGGAGTTTATCGTTAGGATTATGGTAACAGAACTACTGCTCAATGAAATCATTTTGTTTTTCATAATACTGTGGCAGTTTTGCAATAAATTTTTCATCTCTACTAATCTACCTCTTTATTGTGCATTTGCCGAAGTAAAGATACGATCATTAACCCATTTCTTGCTGCAATAGGTTTTATTTTGACTGACGGGAATTTTGGGCGCCGTCTCGTGGGCTGCCCTCCCACCGCCCTCCGTGACGGCAGCAAGGGAGGAGCTCGTGGTTAGGCGGGACATCACACAAGGCCCTTTAGACAAAACTAGCCATGACATCCCATCTTGTCTGCAGTAACAGCTCTTCCATGCTCGTGGTGATGGAAAATAGGAAATCTGGAAGTTGTTACTGTATATGCACGCACAGCAAGAAAAAGGAAGAGCTCTCGAAAAATTACAGCCTTCCTCTCACATTGTAACTGCTTCAAAGCACAAGCTAAAGTAGATTGAAAGCTTGATAATATTTTCCGTAGTAAGAATTTGTTCATAAAACAACTATCAAATAACTATGCAAAAGAAATCAGAAGCTTAAGTGAAGTTAGGTTTTCTTCCAAGATGCATTTTAAATTTTGTCTTCTAAGTTCAAATGTTACATTTGTTCCTGTTCTGACAAATTGCTTTAAATACAAAATTTTGCTACCCTGGAGTCCATATTTTCTTTGCCCACTTTTGAGTTTGATTATACACTACTAAGAGCACATGTTGTAAGTGTTGAAGCAGAAATGTAATTCAGACTTTTTTTTATGTCTGATGAAAATAAAACATTTTGTGTAATCTCTTCTGATAAAAACATAAATTAAAACTCTAGAAGTACATAGTATATTAGTAGGGGTACCCAGAATTGCTAGCAAGTGTTAAAAGTGGCTGGCAAATGACTAATTGGAATTGGCATGTGCAGCACATTTGATGGCAAGCAGTCATACTTTGGCAGTGTCCACTGAGAGTTACTTCTGCAGACACATACACTTCTTCCACACTCAACGCCACGCGAAAGAAGGAAATTTAACACATCAGGAAGCTTGCTAGATTATCAGAACATCTAATCAATACCATTGACAACAATTCTGTCTAAAAGCATTGGGGCAACCCTAAGTAAGATACGGACACAGACATTCAGGACCATTGCCAAGATATTACCTTTGACCCAGTGCTTCCACTCCATACCCAAGAGGCAATGTGGCTTCCCTTCCTGAGCTCTTCCACCTAACCGCTTTCCAGCTGCCTAGTTTAATAAAATGCACCCTTCACGGTAGCTTTGACCCAGCTAAAACCAAAACAAATAAAAACCCAAAATCCCCACTAGTGCCACAGCCTCTGAGGCATGAGAAACAGCGATTCAGGTCATACGGTTGCTACCCCGCTGCAGCCATCTTATCAGTTGCAGAGATTGGACTTGTGTAAATCTCAGCAATGTGCTCAACATTACGGGACTCAGTGGGATACAAATGGCTTCTTCATGTACTGGGCTTGCTCACGGAGATTTGAGTTACCTGTGGAGCAACTTTCCCACTCTCTGACATACACCTGGTGGTCCTGAAAGACATCATGACAAATTTCCACTCGCCAGATTTAATGCTCTAAAAAGCACCCGGATTTTATTGCTCAAGCTGAAGTTAACTCTAAAAGACAGAAGACAGGGATGCATATGTCTCGAAATACCTCAGGTAGCATTAGGGAAATGATGTGCAATGGAAAAAACATTAAACTCATAGTATATGCAACATATCGAGTTTGACTGTTGTTCCCATGTACTGGTAATGGCCATCTGCCTTAAAAAAGAAAAAAAAAAGAAAAAAGAAAAAAAAGAAAAAAGAAAAAAAAGAAAAAAGAAAAAAAGAAAAAAAAAGAAAAAAGAAAAAAAAGAAAAAAGAAAAAAGAAAAAGAAAAAAGAAAAAAGAAAAAAGAAAAAAGAAAAAAAGAAAAAAGAAAAAAGAAAAAAGAAAAAAGAAAAAAGAAAAAAGAAAAAAGAAAAAAGAAAAAAAGAAAAAAGAAAAAAGAGATCAGCCTGTTCTGAAAAGAAACATCTCAAAGCACAAATGTATTACGCCGGAGTCACACATCAGTACATAAACTTTTAAACGTGTTGGCTACTATAAAAAAAAAATCAGAAAGGAGTACAACAAGGAGAGCATAGGTATTAGCTAAAATATGCACGTAACCCCTAGAAAAAGAATTGCACGTCCTAGGGCAGGAAAAATGACTTTTGTCATGTTACCACTGACTTGATTGTGTGTTTAGCCCTGAGACCAGGCAGCCTTTGAGAATAATTCTTCTGTGTACCATTGCAAGGCAATCCATGGAGAACAGGTTATTTTAAGGACACGATCTACATTCCACAACTGCATCACTCACTGAATTTGGTAACTTCTAAACAGAAATGTGAATATTGCTTTATTATTGCCTAAACTGTCACTTTTTCAAAGGCTACCAAATGAGTCCCCAGAGACACAGTCCTTTAACTTAAGGATATCTTTTTTACAGTGATATCAAAGTTAAAAAAAAAACAACCCGAGGCCTTCAGCTTTAAAGACAACATAATGAGATCAGAGATTCTGCCTGCAAAGAAATTAACTTATGGCTGATTAATGAAAGTAACCTTAAATAGTAGGCATATTGCCAAGAACAGGATGCTGTAACAAATGGGTAGGAAATAACAGGCAGCTTTCAAGGGGCTTGAGCATGGCAGCCCAGAAGAGAGATTTGAGCAGGATACTGCTTGCAAATTTGATCCCAGATTCTTGGAATGACCAAATAAGTCACATCTGCTATAAAGTCCTCTATAAATTCCCCCCTTCCATGTATCCTATAATAATACAGAGAATGGATTTAATTGATTGTTGGTGAAAAAACAGTATATATATACAACACATAATAAAAGCTTTGCTTGTTGTTATAATAATTACAAGAAATAAAAAAAATCCGCTAGGCCCTACGAAGCCTAAAGGTCCTCAGCTGTCCTCACAATTTGCTCCATTTTGTGTCAGCAGTATCTTTTGTCTATTGCTGTAATTCTTATTAAGTATCTTAGGACTCATTCAATTACTGTTGCTCCCTCTTCTCTTTGGTTGGCATAAGATCAAGCCCCAAAAGAATGAGCGTCCAAGACGCTTAGCTGGTCTCTTTGACCTTTTTGCTAACTCTTCTGGCCTCAGACATGCTTGGTTTCACATTCGTACACTTGCTTCTTTACCAAGCTCCTACAGTTCCTTATTACATTTTAGTACATCAATCATTCTCTGGTCCACCCAAAAAATGTGCCTTAATAATTTAATCCACAGGATTGCTCAATTTCCTTTATCGTAAGTGCCGAGGCCTCAAACAGATGTAAAACAACAGGGTTTTTGTTTTCTTTTTAATTAGCTTTGCATATCTTCAGCTTGTTTCACCTTGCTAATTGAAACAAAAACTTCTCAAAATATAGAAGTGAGAGGCAAACACACACTGTTGCTTGGATTGCGCCTTATTTTCTTCTCCTTACGTTGTTATTAGCAATTAATGCTTCTAGTACATAAACTATATAGCACGATTATCATTACAAACTGCTCGTAAGCTTGTCTGAGTGCTTATGTTGCTTTACATGATAAAAGTAATTTCATTTTCACCCATCTGGATGACATTTTTCTTGCCATTTTCACCTGCCTACATTTCTTTAAACTAGTAACATCATAAGCTGCCCAAAAGCTGGCGGAGGATATTTGCATATGCTTTTTACAAGCCCCACACCGACATGAAACAACAAAAAGACTTCATTCATAGTGGACATGGTTTTTTTTTGATAGGCTTGCTGATATTTTCTTACTATATCTGCGGTGGTACTCTACATGCCCTTCTTTTTTCAGTTACAACCCAATTTTCATCTGTTTAAATTTACTTTAGATCTCCAAATTATACCTCCACTTAAAGTCTTCGATCAAAACTTGCCCTTTGGTACTTTTAATAACTCTGCAGAAATGTTTTCAACACTTGGTGCTTTTTTGTTCCTCAGCTCTTTCACTAGCCCTTGGATTTCTTCATGATTTGCTCAGTTGTCTGTAAAATGGTGGGGGTTTGGTCACCTGTAATAATCTCAGCATCAAGCAGCTCATTAAAGCACCACTTTGGTCTTTCTATAACTAAACTTTAACTATAACTTCTACAGTTAAGGTTTTTGCCTTCACCCTTTTTATATGATATACAAACTGGCACGTTTTGTTCTTCATTGTTGCAGTTGTTACCTGTTTTTGTCTCGGATTATCTGCCACTCACACTTCTTAACCTTCTCTCAATCATGTTTCAGACCCTCAAACCTGTTCTTAATTGCTAGCCAGTGTTCTTGCCTGTACTTCGTATCCATCAAAGAGTTTATTTTTTATCTGTTTCATTCAGCACTTTCACCAAGAAAGGAGGACTGGAAACTCTACATCCGTTGAGCTTGTGCTGGTCAGACATCCTTGCTAAACTGAGGGAATGACGGGAGAAATGTTACATGCAAACATCGCACTCTTGCAAGACACAAAACAGCCGGGAAACAGGTCATTGTATTAGCAAATCTACTCTCTCTTACGCTGGAGGAGAGACTCCAAGGTAGGAAATGGTAAGTGACACTATATACTCAGCAATTACTAGGTTTGTAATCATAAGTGAACAAATTTGCTATTTAGGAATAAAAGGAAAACATCAGAGCACTAAATTCACCAAAATACACATTCTGCGAAAGAACGAGCAAATGAAGTACTGCATAAATTCAATGAAGACATTAAATTGGTACACGATAGTCTTCCAATGTAGGATGTTCAAATGTATGTATGGATGTATGTATGGTGATACTAATACGGAAAAGAAACAATGCAAAACCTACAGAAACAAGCCAGGTTTGAAAAAAGTATTTTCATCAAATATATGGTATGCTTGTGGAGAATATTATATATTCACATAAAGAATAATCAAAAGGTATTATGTATGTGCAGAAGGAGGTTAATGTCAATCAGATTAACCATACACTTATCGTTTCAAGACACGATAGCAATATTGATTACAGCAAAAATCTAGGAGATTAACTGCCGTTCAGATTGCTGTCTTCTAGGAAGATGGCAACATGTAGATCTTCCACAACAGCTTAACAGACAAGCAGCCTATACACCTATACATTAAGACACTTGGTTGTGCCATCTTTTAAAAGCTGATATTTCTTTTCGTCTTCAAAAATAGTGAAAGCACAATTACAGAAAGATTTTCTTAATGGAAAAGTCAAGATTAAAATAAAATCAAGACATTTTGCTTAGGCATAATTAAGTATCTTATCGACCCTGCACCTCAATAAACTGTTAACTCAATCCCACAAAATTTTGTATGCTCTGGTTCTGACTCAACAAAGTCATTCAACATGCAATCATCTTCAGACATGGGTCTCAACAGAATTACTGATTCTTTTACACAGAGCTCCATATAGCCTGCATAAGTAGGCCTGGAATGTTTAGTTATCTGTGGAATGAAACACATATGTCATATTGACATGAATGTACACATAGAAAAATTCACGACTTCTGTAAGAGGAGGTTAGAAGCTCTAGTTGATGTCTGAAATCAGTAAAATTATCCTTCACAACAGAAACCGCTAAAAATTTGTATGTTATTAGGAATGAATTTTCCTGAAATAAAACGAAATGATTTCAATATGACCAGGTAAGGACAGTAATTTCAATAGCCTGAAGGAATGAGCAATGTGCTATTCTACAAATCAGCTGGCTTAATCAGTGGCTGTCAGAAGAACTCAAGAGTTTGATATTATCAGGGGGGTTATATTCATCTCTCAAAATTGCTCATGTGTGGCTTTGTATTTGATAGTTCAAGAAGAAACCAGGCAACCATACATTGGTTTTCATGCACTTCCTCTAAGCCTAATGCTGGACACATGAATCTGATACAGCCTGTAATACTATGACATGCCGACAATGAGCTTTTTCTCATCAATCTTATATTAGCTTCAGTGCTTAATTTCCTGTGTAAATGCATACTGTGCACTTCTGTAAGAGCATAGACTACATGCCACATACTATGAAAATTAGAGAAGTTAACATGAATAAAGTGATCAAGATGAGCAATGATATACCATATCTCTTTTGTATAACTAATGTCTATTTTAAGGAAAAAAAAAAGTTTCATCCCTCATATTAAATAAAACCACTCAGAACTGAACCTAACAAAACTCGTACTCCTGGTCTGTGGAACACTGAACTAGACTGATGCAAAATACAGATTGGCAGGCTCTTGATAGTCATTACTGTAAGTGAGCTCATGCTGCAAACTGCACGGATGCAATGTAGAATTGCTATTATTTTAATCTTTCAAATATGAAAACTTTAAATTGCTAGTTAAAACTTGGCATGAATATGGCTATACATCACTTTTATGCTCCCGTAAGACTAATGATTTAATTGCATTTCACCTACATAGAACCTAATTAAGACACTGAACAACCAAATGTTTTGTGCATGTGACCAAATGCAGGATTTGTCTGATACAGGCACCTACAAACAACCACTGCAGGAAAAAAAGATCATCCCAGGTTGAATGGACATCTAGAAGGGTAAAAATAAACCGATTGCTTCGATGATTGGGAGCTCAGAGCATAGTGGTTAATGTTTTGCTCTCCACCTGGATGTCAGCAAGCAAGCCAAGTACCCTAGGGGTTTATAGCAGGACCTCTCGTTTAATGGCTTCATCAATGATCTGGAGCAGGTAAAGGACTGCGTGCTCATCAAGTTGGTAGATGACATCAAACTGAGGGGAGACATGACTACTAGTCCATGTGCTCAAGGGCAGGGCGCTCCCATATGGATTGGAGGAATGAGTCAACAGGAACCTTATGAAATTCAACACAGAAAAATGCAAAGTCCTGCATGTGGGAAGCAACAATATAGGACTGGTTGGGGCATAGCTCTGCTGAAAAAGACCCGAATGTCTTGGTAGACAGCAAGCTGCACACAAGCCAGTAGTCTCTCTTGGCAGCAAAGATGACCTACAGTATCAAGAGAAACAGGGCCACCAGATCAAGGGAAGAAATCTTCCCCCTCTACTCAACAATTTTATATCACATCTAGATACCGTGTCCAGTTTGAGATCTTCCAATGCAAGACAGATGTTGATCAACTGAAGCAAGTTCAGCAGAGGACTGCTAAGATAGTTGGAGGCTGGAGCACCTGCCCTGTGAGAAAAGGCTGAGGGCATGGGGTTTGTTCAGCCCAGAGAAGTAGTAGCTTTAAGGGGACTTGATAGCAGCTTCCTAGTATCCATGAGGAGGGTAGCAAGAAAATGTTGGAGCCAGGCTCTTCAGAGCACTGCATAGGAAGAGGACAAGAGGGAACCGACATAAAGTGAAACACAAGAGATTCTGGCCAGATACAAGAAAAAACTTTGTTCCCATGAGGGCAGCCAAGTAATGGAACAGGTTGCCCATAGAAGTTGTGCAGAATCCATCCTTGGAGGTTTTCAAGCTCTGACTGGTTAAAGCCCTGAGCAATCTGATCTGACCACACCAATTATACTGCTTGGAGCAAGAGGTTGGCCTCGAAAACTCCTGAAGTCCCTTTCTAACCTCACTTATTCTATAAACCTGTGAACTAAAGTTTTTGACCTCGTTCCATTAAAGATGATTTAAATGCAGATTGTCTGTCTGTCTTCAGAGATGTAATCTTGCATCTGCTTCCATAATAATAGACAACTGAAACCCTCTTATGTTGCAGCTAAAAATGTTGACTTACTTCCAACTTCCCAAAGCAGGATGGGCAAGAAAGAAAGATGAAAAACCAAACCTTTATTGACATAAACCAAGACAGAGTGGCTTAAGGTTTCCCAAGTATTAACATTATAATTAGGAAACAAGAGTTTTTGTTCCAACTCTGGGTTTCTCACAACATCCTGCCTTAACAGGATCTCTTGGAATTTGTGACTACTTTAAGCACAAATTGTTCTTCCAAAGAGATGTTGACTTTTGTGGTCTATTAAGCAAGCAATACAAAATTGTACAGTGACGCAAGTGCTTCAGGCTAAGCTGTACATAAATCAGCTCCTTTTCCCTAGGGATTTTGTAAAAGTATAGACAAGATTAAAAGTAAACTTCAGTGTTTTAGCAATAAGTGGTCAGGAAACAAAAGCAATTCATACAAGTTTGCTCATTGTTCCATTTCCAGGTGAAAAGGTATCTGCCTAACTACAGAGAGATGGGAGTATTGCAAGGGGAAAAATACAGATAGTCCAGTCTTTTGGGGTGAATGAAAATGAACATGCATTTCCACGTCTTTGGATCCTTCTTCCAGAGTAAGTATCTCCCACGTACATAAAGCTGCTGGGGTAGCCCTGGCCAAAGACTCTGAAAAATCTACACTACTCTCTGCACGACAAAAGGGACAGACCCGACATGTGGGTACCGGCAACCACAGCAGGGATTGTTTTAGCCTGCTACAGCCTCCAAGAAATCCTACCAGGCATATATCTGGGCTCAGATGGAGGGCAAAAAAAAATGAAGTTAAAAAGAAATCTTCACAAGACGATGTTTTATGGATCAGAAATTCCACAGAGGTTTCTGTTCGTTTACTTCTAGATTGTGCTGTTGTGCCCTTTTTCCCTCATTGGTGTGGAATGACCTACCAAACTCTGTTCACCAATAATACAAGCAAATACAAACAGATAACAAAAACCTACTCACATGAGTAAAAATTCTGACAATCTTATTTGCAAAAAAGTTTCGTATGTCATTTTTTGGCTAACATGCTAGATATAAGAATGTTCATAGCTTGTATTTGAACTTTACAGGTTATGTAGGAAATCAAGGAACAGGTGGATATGAAGTATTTATTTTAGGATAGTTCTATTCTGCAGTATTTCACATTAAAATTAACCTGGAAATCGCTAATATACTGACAGCTGCCAAGGGCTCAGCATAGGATTACTTCCCAAGTACGTACTTGGGTTCTTAGATACATTTTGCGTAATTACATTTGCTACCGGTGGTCCCCATCCATTGAGAAAGCTGTCTTGTATATGTTTCCACTAGATCTACTTAACAAGAAAGTTTCATGAAGCTTTAGTTTACTTTTTCCGGACACGCTACTTTCAGTTTGCAATGCATCATATTAACGCATACAGTCTTACTCTGCTGTTCTTATTTGGACAAGACTCCCATTCACTTTGATTAATTCTGAACACGCTTCCTATACAATACTGGACACTATATCAATCTCAAAGGGTAATCAGCAAATTCTTTGGTGGAATTATATTAATATGCCTGCAAGACTAACCCTATGCTTTTTTCCCCAAAAAATATTGGAATACCATTGCTTTTTAACCTAGATCTTACTTCAAAGGGTTTTCTTTCTATTCAGATTTCAAAGTACTCCAGACACTTGTGCCAGTTTCAGCAATTACGAGTGTTATTTTCTTCTAAAAGAACCTATTTTAATTGATGTTACATAATGATACATGAGTTCAGATATCTATTACATGAATGCAGTAATTTCACCATCCATAAAAGACCAAGATGTCATGCTTTGTGAAATACTTTTGTATACTCCAGTCAGCAAGGCTGTAAACTGGTAAAGACATTACGCACCGACATTTCAACTTTAAAAATAAGTCCTTTCCGCTGGAAGCTCATGCTCAGTTTGACAATTCATGAAATTTTATTTGGATGTTTTAATTGTTCAACTGATCTCTGCCTGTATCTCACTAATCAAAAGAGTAGCGTCGAGTTTTTGGCAACTGCAATAAAATATTAGCAATGTGTGTTGAAGTTAACTCTTGTAGGATTCAAAAGGGAAAGCAAGAGACTTTCTTTTTGAAGTCCTTGACAATTAAAAGTTTTTCTACAGAACAAAAATAACTCTGCTTATAATGTAACTTCCATGTTCCAGCTTCTATTTCTCCCAGCTCAAAGCACTTTATAACATTGGTCCAAATAGTTCATGCTTTATGCTTGGAAGCACTTTCATTAACTATTTATGTAGGTACAGAAAGCAAGATTTGGTCCATGATAAATAATAAATCTTCAATAGATTTAGCTGGGATCTTTTCAATGAAACATGTTTTCCCCAGAAAATCCTAGTTTCTGGAGACCATAGAATTTGGTGGAAAAGGTCACTTTCAATTTATCAAAACATTTCAAAGATGTTTTGGAAAGGCATTTCCAAATTGTAAAATAAAAATAATCTCATTTTAACATATTCGAAACAAGTAACTTCCATTTGGAAATTTCAGCTAAATATATGCAAAAGACTTCTCAAAACCCATATATGCTTTGGGAACATAAAGTACTGTCAGTAGCCTGTGCTAAAGTGTCTGTTGAGTTGAAAGTTACAGTAAATTTTTATGAATTTGACTTTTTGTCCTTATACAAATTATCTAAAATGTTGACATTTTTCCTGAGACTCACATCTACCCTTTGTATCAATATTGATTACTACTACCTACGTTTTCCTGTACAGATATAGGTGAATTACTGAAGATTACCAAGTAATTGGATTTTAGAACAGTGAGAAACAAACCCGGTCTGTTTTCCAGTAACGTGCTAAAACCGTATTGTAATATACTTCTGTAAATATAAACTAATAAAGCCTAAATCACAATCCAAAGGTGTGATCCCATTCCTCTAAGCATCCCTGAGCTAGCCAGGATACACAGAGTTAGTTTAGGTAACAGTGAGCAGTATACAGTATATGTCTTTGATCTTACAAAGTAAACTGGAATCTCAACAAGGTGACCGACGCTTTATAGCTATGCTTCACCAGTACCCAACTGCAATTAATTTAAAGCCATCCAGGGTACGGCTATGTAAAGTGAATTTACAGCGCTGCACTGTAATTTACAAACAGTGGGTCCAATCAGCCCATCTGTAGATGAAACAATAAGAAGGAACACATGGAGCTTTTCTCCCATCATTTCAATTACTGGTAAGGAACTGGACAAAACCCATTCTGGCTGAGGATTTGCTCTGTTCTCTAATCACAGTAAGTGCTCAGAACCTAAGAGAAGGAGCAGACTGAAGCTAAGCAAAAAATCCAAGCCAGACGTGGAACAGAAAGAATATCACACAGATGCCAAGACTGTGTAATTGAAAGCCCTATCAAACTAGGGAACAAGTCCCGTCCTGTCACCCCCCCAGTCTGCCACCTTAGTCATTCAGTCTTCCACGGACCTGTCAGGCAAGCATTTGGGTTCCTCTGATTGCCCATCAAATACAAAAATTCAGTTCTAGGGCAGTTCTGAGACAAACCCTTCCAGCCACCGGGGAGATTCCCCGACCTCCCGCAACAGCAGCCCCAAAGTGATGAAGTCACCGGGGTTAAATAAACACAAGAAATTCAGAAGGGAAGAAAGGGGGATTCCTGCAACAAGGTAGTCCTTTCTGCCCTGTCCTGCACAATTCCACAATTTGGCTAGCAACTTTTCATATATGATAACATATTACATATTTCTATCATAAATATTACAACTACTCAGGATTGCAAACAGGAGAAAATGCTATTTGCACCTAAGCAGATTCTGGAGGAAAAAAAAAAGTTGTACAATATGGTCTCAGATGTGGCTTAAACAACAAGAACTTGAAGAACTTTTTCTTTGTGATTTAATTTTAGCATTTATGCAGTTACAAATAACCTGAGGCATTCAGAATTGCCATGCTAAGGTATCATAAAGGCTGAGTCAGGACTTCCTACTGCCATCAAAGACCCTGAAAAGTAATCAGAACACAGCCATTTGTCCTTTGGATGTTGTTTTGGTCCTAGCTCATTTAACAGGGTGCAGGGAACCCAACAAAATCAGTGTCTCTGCCAAGGTAAAGTTGAGGGTTTGGCTTAAATTAACAAAGCATGCCAGCAGATACATAAACTTAACTAAACACAAAAGTCCCAATTGAGCTCAAATTTTAAAACAGACCAAGTGGAGAAGTTTTCTTTTTATATAAAAAAAGGGAGGAAAAATGTAGTGATTTTGTCATGGGGGGAAGTTTCTGAGCCCTCCCTTCACAATGGCAACAAAGAGCGCGCTGGCATTCACTAGACCACCCAGAGTACATACAGTATATTGGAAATGTCAGGAAAGAGCTGCATGAGAAAATATAGAATCTATGCCCTATTTCCTATGAAACACTTCAATATGGCATGCATAATGTTTTAAAATTTTCCACTGAAATATTGGCAGTTACTCCGGACCAATCTGGATTGTCACTCAAATGTCAGGACAGAAGGAGAAAATGCCGGGCTAAGGTTTTTTCCTTTGCTTTAAACTTGCCCATAATTTTACTGTCAGTCACCACCTCTTTCTTGCTGCTAATAGTAGCCCTAAAAATCGAAGAGGTGGCAGGAGCATTTCTAAAACCAGCACTCAGCCTACCCAGGGGCGGGCGAGCAGACGGGTACATTACACTCGTGTGACCTTGCGGCAGCAGGTCCCTGCAGGTCGGAGTTGTCAGATTCCCACTTCCAACACAGAAACTCATTTCTGGAATTGTAAAATAAGGTACTACGTGCCACGTTGCCATCACACTGGTAAAAGGAAGGGATGTTTCTCTACAAAAAAGATGACAAAGAGCTGACAAACAAGGGCACATGCGGCTGCACAAATGTAGCCAGACAGTCCAATTCTTGAGCAGTCAGAATGCTGTTACTGAATTATTTTCCTGAGAAAAATCTTCAGAGAGGCAGTGGTGGGATGCTTTTATCAGATATACACATATATTAATACTAGGTCACGCAGCAAACTCCACAAGGTGAAGCTGCATGGAACAAATATGACATCATGCTATAAAAAAATCCTGGTTTTCATTATTTTTCCAGTGCAGAAAAAAACAAAATACAAAAGCATGGAAACGAAATATGCAGGTCGCCTGTGTTAATTTGCTGCTCTGACTCAAGCCTCTAAATTTTAACATAGAAATGCAAAGCACAACTTTCTTACGTTCCCTGGTAAGCAGCTGCTTTATGAATAACTGGAAGAAAACCTTTATGCTTGGTCACACCACCAGCAGGAGACAACTGGCTTTTCTCATGTAATACAGGGAATTGCAGCCAGTACTTCATTAAAACACAAGACACTTTGGCAGACATGGATGCTGAACATTGCTTACTGTTCACATCTGTGGGTAAATGACAGCAGGCTGAAACTGTTGCCTTCCACTAAAGAGCAAGTACATGATCCAGCGCAGTTAATCAATAAGATAATGGAATGAATCAATAGCAAAGATTTTTAGGAGGTCTTAATTAAACAAACACTTGCAGATACAAATGATGTCTTCAATCTATTGATGGTACCAGGGTGAGGGGTTAAACACGAACAAAACCATCAACTTTATTTTACCAGCATGTATTTCTCTAAAGTACCATATAGCTTCTTGGCCTCTGCATTGGCCCATCACTACATCCCTATTCATTTTCACCACCATGTTACACATGCAAACTAGCCCATAATAAAGAAAAACAAATAAAGAACAAAGAACCAAACCAAAAAATACCCTGAACAATTCAAGATGTGATCACATAGTAGATAAAAGTCACTATGATCCACTGCTCTTTCTTCTCTGTGAAAGGTGTCACTACCTAGCCAGAAGTTCTAATAAAGGCAGCTGCAAGGTGTGCAATTAGAATAATTAAAGAACATCTAAATTGATGGACCCATTAATGCAGCAGATCTCCAGTGGGCCTTCTGCACAAACATGGTAAGTCGATATTTTTGATTCCCCCAATGGTTCTGCGCTAGGCACTGTTTTAAAGAGACATCAATCTATGATGTCAGCATTTATCTAATGAACCTTCAAAAATCAATGTCAAGATGGCCTGCTACATGTATGCACCCAATTTGCCTGTTCTCCAAGGGATACTAGATAAAACAAAAACATTATAAGAGCAGTGAAAACTGACTGTGACCAGTCCACCTGACCTTGAAGATGTTAACGGAAGGAATGAGACTTGACCTGGCTGTAGGCATAAACAATAGGTTTCCAAAGACAACAGGTATTCCAATACCTACTATATAATACATACATATAAACAGCAGGTATTCCAAAGAGAAAAGAAAATGAGGTGGCTTAATTTAAGGCCCTGTAAAAGTGCCTTTGTCAGCTTTACAGTACAATGACAAACAGGTTGTTGTTTTTTAAATGGCTATAATCAGGATTCTTAAGGATAACAAGATTACCTTAGCTATTAATATAATTCTCATCCCCGTTGCCAGTAGTACTTTCCTTGGCAGAATTCTTGTCTACAGCCGACAGCCAGTGTGTTCAATCCCTCTCACAGCTATTAGCAAGGAGAGCCATTTAGCTTCGCTGAAGCTGTAGATTCTCTTAGCTATTGTCTTGTTAGTGTCTAGACTCCAGTTATCCACACTATTCTGTCCACAAGACTCCCCGAAACTGATGTTTTGACACCGTATCAGGCAGAAAGTGGAGGTCTAAGTTAGCTTCTTCCTCTCTACTGTTTGAATAATAAACTGGTCTCTCTAGTTGCTACGAGGTAGGGCTGCCTCCGGCTTGTAACTAGAGGTGACAGGTACTCTCTAGCAGATGGGCTGTCTTGTAATCTTTTTCTTTATTCACAGCAACTCTGTCTCTTCCTTCTGTTCAGAGTATTTACTCTTGTTGGTAGCATGTAAACAGTTAGGTATGCCTTAGACAGTTCAAAGATGTGTTATGTGGGTGAATTAGTTGTTGCAGGATGCCTGTCTGCCTTCATTCATATGCTTCTTTCAAACGCTCCCATTGCCAGATTTCTGCCCAATTAACTGACGACGACAGAGCCCAGGCCTGAGCTCCTCGCACGGAGGAAACCTCCCCCAAAATCAGGAAAAGTCCTCAGGAAGCTGAGAATCGGTCTGAAGGCGCCATGATTTCTCCACCGTAAAATGCTGCATTCCAAATATTTAGTAGACTTGCAAAACGTTTACGCTCTTTTATCAAAATAAAAAGCATGTAATTTAAGTCCTTTCATAAACTTTGTGTTTCTCAGTGCTACACAGGGGCTGGAATGAGTTCAGGTTTTTTTTCCACATAAAAATTACACTGAAAAATTTCCTTAAATATTTGTATTCTACGGCAACTAGGGCAGCACTGACAAACAGGACAGCTTCCGCAGAATACTGATGTCTCTCAACACATACACTAATATTTCGTAATGGTTTTTTTTCGTTGCCTGTCTGTTGCAGAAGTACCGCTGATTTGTCTGTACTCACAGCTAACGCCGTGGGGCCAAGTTTTCTATTTGATGCAATCACATGAGGACTGAATTTGATTGCTGATATTTTGGCAAATATAGCTGAGTTTTGTATTTTAATACTAACAATGTTCAACTCGGCTCCATTTGGGAAAACTAATTCCCCGTGGAATGAAACTGCGCCTCCACATACACATACACTCTTGCATGTTTATGAAATATTCTTTTTTAATTTTTCTTAATGCAAGTGAAATTTTCAAAACTGCCCAAACACTTTTGGTGCAAACCCCTCGTAACCTTACTAAGGATTCTATATTTAATTGCATTTAATTTACCACCCTTCTTTTATTAAAGATAATGCAACTCAGTTTTCAAAAATAAGCATGTAAATTAATTTTAAAAACTACTATTCAGTTCTTCAAAGAGTTATCTTCTATAGATATCTAATTCTATAACCAGTACGGTAACACAGCATTTGCTGTGCAAAATGCACCACCAGTCAAATAAGTAATAATTCGGCAGTTAGCTCACATTTCAGTGGCACAAGAGAAGAAATTTTCCTATACTTTATGGCGCCTACTTGACCCTGATTTTTTGGAAGGTTATGTCAGGTTTCCTAATGTTATGTAAACTGAGGATAAAGGTTGCGGTCTACTGCTGTTGGCCAAAAAAATTTAATAAATAAAAATCTAATTGATTGTCAAGAGGTATGTTATATACACGTTCTACCGGTCAATTTTACTAGGCGGTATCATAGACTTCTGCTTCATCCCTGGTATTTCCTAGCACAAGTATTTTAATATCGCATTCAGAGTTTTCATTCTCTGGGGGATGCCACTAAAGGCACGTGCCTCCATGGCACTTTGGCAGGTTCACTTATTAATAAAAACTTCTGTGGAAAGACTGAATGGAACTTGAGCGTAAACAAAGGGAAATCTCATTCTTTAAAGAAACAATTGCAGCAGGTATTTTGCACTATTCAGCCACCTCTAGCAATTGTTCATGACGAAATTTGCCCAGAAGTCCTCATTTTACAAACAGTAGGACACGCAGGCAACAAAATAACAGGCTCTTAAATATCTTTGTGAACCTAAGCCTGAGCAACTACACATCTTGAACAAAAATAGGTCACCATTAACAGAATAGCATCGCTAGTATTATACTGGAACATTCATTAATAGCTCAGAATGCCTGCAAAAACAAGCAACTGTTCTTTAGGAAGCATTAAGATACTCCTTCACGATCTCTCAAGAACTGCCTGGTCTCAATCTTTGTTGAGAGATCTTTGCAAAGCAAATCTAGACGTAAAATATTATGCTGTTGCAATTTTAATATGAGTGATTCATATTCTCATTGAAAAGGTTGAATTGAAACTCTAGCCAGACACAGCATGTGTGCTACGGTCTTCGGAAGCATGTTATAAACGCAATCTAAAATCAATAGCAAGAAACAATTACAGCATCTGAATACCATTTGGGTGAAATAAGCTGCTGGTGGTGAAGGAACCAGCAGATGTATGTCAATACTTGCAACAAACTATTCTACAGCACTTGCACAAAGAGGGGTTGAGTAAATATCAATAAAGCGACTCCTGCTACAAACAGTAAAAATGATAAAATCAATATTATAAAATAAAAAGTTAGCACATGGATGAACTCTGTGATCGAGACAGTGCTGCGTTACGGGTGTTCCTAAGTTCCTGGGTCTCAGTAAAGGACTAGACAGTGGTTGAATTTGTCCAGTGCTCTGATTAATCAAGAAACCAAAGTATACAGCAAATGGCACGCAAACGTTGTACCATAGAAATTCATGCAAAACCCATATTTATGTCCTACAGCAGGAGGAATCACATATCTACTGCACCTGCTAGTCCTCTGCACTGTCAAGAATCCATCTAATAGCCCACAACATGCTGCGTGCTGCCAGCACTGCCTGCTTAATGGGAAGACCCTGAAGGACTTCATGCTTATCCCAGAAAAAGGCTAGATTAAGAAAAAATAACCCATTCTTGCCAAAAATTTCTATGAAAACATCAAATCTCAGTAAATTCTTTAAAACCCCAGCAACTAAAAGGGTAGAACTGTGAGTGACAGCCCATCTGCAAGATGCTGTCTGTGGCTCTGACCTGCATTTAAAACAGGGCTGTTTAGCCTTTTGAGCACCTGAAGTTGGTTCTGTTGTCTGCATTTCATAGAAACTACTTTCGAAAGTAAACAAGAACCTTTAGTGAATTATTTAGCATACAAATAAACCAGCAAAGAAGCCTAAGTAGGCCAATATGAACTAACTGGATTGAAATATTCATCTGTAAATAACTTTTCAATCTGCTGCTTTCACGTACAAATACTACATGGAACATTAGACACAACTAGCTTCTAGGGATATTTAGGCTCACTGGAGAGCAATTTTTATGTCTACTGGCATCTGTGGGTAGTGATATGGACTGACTGTTAATATAACCAACATAAAATTTATGTGAACACTCACTGCAATAGCAACACACTGTCAGACAGCTGGTGGTTGATGTGTAGCACATGCGGATTTTATATGCGCTGTGTAAACTAACCTTTGCAATAAAGATTTAGCAGGTTTATTAGTTTAGGAAATCGCTATAATTAAGGATAATTCATAATGGCCGATTATCCACTCTATAGCAATAGCTGCTTTAATTTAGACTCTGTTTCTTTGAGCCGTAAATAAGTGTGCTGATATCTTCTGCACAGATGTGGCGTTCAACCTGTTCAAGTTGGTTGAGTTTCGCTTGTGTTTTAATCAGAAGAATTAGTAGATAAGCCCATAAAATGCACTTTGCTCAAAATAAATTGGCAAGAAATGTGGTTTGGAAGTTGTGAAACTCTACTAGTAGCTGCTTTTTGGGAGGACGGAGTAGAACACACAAATTTTCCACAAAAAAGGAACACACTATATGGTCATAGATCTGACCTGAGGTACAATACCAGATTTGCATAATTAATCATAGGAAAAAGAGATATGTCTGTGACCTGCGTGTATTATTTACAATCTATTCAGTTTGTAATTGAGGGTCTGACCTTCGTGAGCCCTTCTAGTAACACTGTGACTTTCCCCCTGTTGTGCACAACCCAAGGCTTCTCTGCAGAAGAATATGGACGGTGTCTCGTTACTTCAATTCCTATTAATAATTCCTGTGAAACAATTCCTTGTATCCACACTGCTTATGCAGTGGAAAGCACTTTTCCAGAATTTTCAGCCACCCCATGTTCTAGCTGGTTGGAAACACTGCGGTTCTCTCCAACCAAACACCCACAAAGAAAGTCTTCTTTCCATTCCCTCCCCTTGGACAAAATTATATCGTCTCGGCGTAAATATTACACAGACATTCAATATCATCACTCCTTAAAGAGCAGCGAGGGATTTTGCCCCTTCTAGTACCTACATGAGGCAAAAGAGAATACCATGGGCCTAAGTTCTCACGCAGGTCAAAGCTCAGCCGAAAGGAGCACAGATGTGTCACAGCAGCCATTCCTGGGGTTTTTGTTGGTACCACAAATGAGGAGCTTGTTACAGGTTTTTAAAGGAACAGCTCTTTTCTTTCCCGTGATTAATTTACTAAAAGATCACTCTATTGTAAATGTAACCAGGGCTTTCAGCTAGGTGGCCCTATTGCAGAAGTCCCCATTCTCCCCCTTACCCAGGTTACCCATTGTTGCCCAATGCTTCTCAGAGATGTCCACATCTCCATCTCACGATAAGGGCCACGTCTGCGCGCACCCTCCTCCCCGCACCTACACCTACAGGATTCTAACAGAGACCTCAGTTGGAGTAATAGCCTCGTAAAGGGTACACTGTATAGTGTACCAGGCTGAAGAGCTGAAGGAAAAGGAAGAATGTAACCGTACAATTAACAGGGAGGATATTTGAGGGAATAAATATCATAAACAATATAATAAGTATAATAAATAACTGTCCTATATTACTCTTCCCAACATATTGGCTTGTGGTCACCGCTGGAGAGGGATACTCAGCCAGAGGGATCCTTATACTTCCTCTGCATGTATCTGTTCTTTTGTGCAATGAAAAGGTATTTCAACTTGCCATCATCCTGATGCAGAAACGCTTGACTTGTTTAAGTGTCATACCTAGATATAATAATTACAAGTACTGGCTCTCCACGGGCATTCTTAGTAGAAACCTTCCGCAGATAACTACTTTACTAATCATGAACTATTACCACAAAGGCCTACAATAATAACTGACATATCAAATTAGCCGTTTTTACCAAAAAAAAATCTGCTACATTTGCCATTTGTGGTCCCGTTAGTACTTTCTGTAGACAATGACTATGGACATACCCAACTAACAGATTATGATTTGAAGTGTCTTTCAGAAAATGTGTAATAAGATGGTTGATGTAACAGCTTGAACTATCAAATGATCACAAGTTTAAAAGTGAATTTAATCCAGATTTTCCTGATTCCGAATTATGCTTCTTCCCTTCCTTTGGGAGAACCCTAGATTGGAATGTCCAGTAAAAAATATGGATACTGAGCTTCATGGCAGATGACTGAGTATAACAGCCCAAGGTATTATTTCCTTATGTATAAAGACAAAAATCTGGAGTGTTATGGAAAACTACCTAGCCTTGTAAATCTCCTGCCACAAAATTACTAATACATTGCCTTTTCAGCAGGGGAGGGGGGAAATCTACAATTTTTTCCATTTAGATTTTGTAGTAACCTCAAAAGTGACAGTAAAATGACATAAATTCACAGAGTGGCACGGAAGTCAGTGAAACGCAATACACATTTGCTAGTTGGGATCAAGTCAGTTAAAGATGACATTCTTTTCCTGGACTGTACTCATCAGCCCAACTTACATTTTGCCCGAAGTATGAGTACCAGCCAAAGCACCGGATCTATGAGTTTAGCATGAGTCTTCTCTAAAAAGAAGAATAAAAAGATCTCGACTAAACGAAATATTAATTTTGTAGGCTACAAAATAGTGCTGGACGTCAGATTGCAGAAACAAGTTCGGTCAGACTATGCCTTTAGCTTGGCAACATCAAACACTCAGGCTAAAAATGTAAGTCTCGAATGCAAAATGGGTTTACGAGTAAAATCTGTCGGGTTAACTAAGATCAATTCAAGAACACAACTCCTAAAGTCTTTAAAAAGTTTCTATTACACGAGTGCGCACAAAGACAACATACATTTAAAAACATAGGTCATTCATTATAAGCAATGTGTATATTGCATATCATGCACATATTTTATATATGCATAGATTATACGTCAAGCAGGGACAGTCAACGTCGCTTCAAAATTATTTTCATGGGAAAGATATGGACATATAAACGGAAAACATTCAGAACACCTAGGCAAAATGAACATTATCTAAAGAAATGTGAGCATTAGAAACACAGATATCCCATTACCGGTTTTCTAAAGTATATTATAATATGTTTTTGATATGTTGAATCATGACATTCGATTTTTTCATGACTGCATGGGAGAGAGTATAAAAGTATAAAAAAGGTCTACCAATTCCCTTTGCAAATCCATGAGGCAGTAAAGCACAACTACTGCTTTAGCACCATTCAAAGCGCAAGAACTGCAGTCATTATGTACCTCTTGGGTAAAGGCACTACAAAGAGAGAAGGAAAATGGGAAACAAACTTTTTTTTTTT
>VYZM01005595.1:157609-170538 GCA_013398915.1 Dromas ardeola
ATATTTCTAAGCGGTGACAGGAAATAACTGTATTTTCCTTCCCCCAACTCACAGCCAAGATTAGAATGGAAATGGGAGAGATGAGCTCTAGAGCTGGAAGTTTTGCTGTCAAAGCAAGACACCTTTTGGCAGTATCCTCTTGCTCTCTGGGTTCTGACTAATATGTTTTGAATGAGATAAAAGCGCCTCCATCAGCATTCAGTTCGACCAACAAGAGCAATTGACTATAGAAGAGAATTGCTTTGCCAATGGCATATTGCACATAAGCTGAGTGAAAACGCAAATCTCTGTGCCAGAGGAAATTTTGAAATTCCCATTGCTTTTTTATATATTGCTTTTTTTTTTTTATCAAATAATGCCCAAATAATTCCAAATTGCAACGTTCACTCTGATTTGTAGAACTGAGCTGAAACACTTGGTTTCTAGTCAGTAAAACATTGAACTGTGTTCTTCATGGTGACATATCGCTTGATGGGAGTTGTGGCAGGTGAGCCACTATAGTTGACATCCCTTACGGGAGACTACATCTCCTATAATTTATTCAGCAGTAATTTAACTCCTACAGGCCATTACATGGCTTTATCATACAAAGTCCAAAATACATTAAAAATACACTATTTTTGCCAAGAAGCTGAACAAACAGAACAAAATGGGAGTTTAATCTACACTTCCAGAAGACAATTTCAAATCCCACAAAATGAAATGTTTTTGAATAATCACAAACCCGAACTATTATACTTAGGTCAAACTCGTACAAAATTAAACAGATTGTGTTTTAATAAAATGGAGATATTTTCCATGGAAAGCTTTAGCTTTATGAAAATTCCACTTTTTGGTGAAACAGTATTTGACCTAAATTCTGATTAGCTCAAATAATTTTATCTCAGCAAAAATATGATAAAACGGGAAAAGAGTTAGACTCTGCTTTGCTAATTCCTATTGCTTATAAAAATTTCACAGTATTTGCTGTATCTTTATCAAATAAGAAATTCTTGGACTTGAATTACACATAAATCTTAACTTCTTTAAAAAGCTTTACTGCTCAAGATTGCAACGGAAATGCAAACCCTACCTGCTCAAAAATAGAAGCTGAAAACACATTAGAAACGGTCTTTTAGAATCTAAAAACGTATGTTAATAATGATTGGTGAGAGGCACCATCTTTAACACTTGTGGGAAAAACTGATGTATATTTAACATAAATTTATAAATATCTATCTTCATTTTTCTCCTGAGACATTTTTTTACTGTAAAACCGTTCTCTAAGTACTCCATAAAGTGCTGTAACAATTGGAAATAATCAGAGAAAAAACCCTCACCCTAGACTACAAATGGCTACAAATTATTCTCAACCAAGGCAAAACTTGTTCTAGCCTTGGACAAGGAGAAGCAAGCAGACCAAGAAAAAGAACCCCCCATATGGGCTGGTAGGTAGCAACAGAACTGTAGTGCAAAGGACAGGCAAAAGGAGAAAACAGAACAAGAAAACCAACAGAAAAGGCGGAAGCAGTGCAGGAATGCAGGGGGGAAGATCCTGGGGGCTAGAGATATTTTGACGTAAGCCATTCCATGGTGAGGAAACCTGAGACAGGGAGAGGCAAGAGAGAAAACAGGTTTCAAACCCTCTTTCTTAGGGTTTGCTGTGTGCTTTGAATAAGATACGACAATGGAGAAGCAAGCTAGACATTTGCTAAACAGTTTGAAAGTGCTGGTAATGATCCTCAGTGTATTTTACTGCGCAAAAGCTCTTTACGTGGCTTGTCATTACTGGGACAGGTTCCTGAGGTAACCCAAAGCCATACTCTTCAGGACCTCCAGAGGGGGGCATCTTCAGGAAAAGAAAATGTTGGTGCCACAGCAGCTCAAGGAGAGGGTGAGCAGAGGAAGGTCAGCGCGGATCGCGTTGGGAGGAGGCCAAACGCACCACCATGTCCCACCTTCCACAAATCATCCAGAAAACCGGTGTCCAACACTACGCCAAAGATGCAAAGAATTAAAAAGAAAATAGCGGTGTATAAAATTAATACTTAAATAGGGTTTGTATGCGACGTATGTAAGTGCTCAGCAAGGAAGTTGGGACCGGCACGTGGGGCTGAGCACCAGACCCGTCGCACCCCGCTGCTTTCCAGCTGGGTCAAGGTACTGGGTGAAGGGAATCAGTACGGCTTCAGCGCACTGCAGATGTTCCTCAGAAGCTGGTGGTGTGGAAGGGAACTGAGGACACAACAGTGAACTTCCAGTTTGCAAGAAAAAAGAAAAAAAAATAAATGGAAAAAATAATCCTAAGCGGGTGAGATGTGAGGAAATGTAAGGGGGGCGGTTCCTTTTGCTCTCTATTCCAGGGATCAAAATGACTTCAGAGGTTGCCTCCGAAGGACATTTTCTTAAAAGTGAAAGCCAGTGGCCAGACTGAGAAGAAAGGGGGAAAACAGAGATTATAAACTAAACAAAATAAAAACCCAAGCACATCATCTGCCTTTGGTTGTAACTCATTTTTTCCTGAGCAATAAACTTCAAATTATCAAATATGAATAATAAAAAGGAGGTCATGAAGAGTGACCGAATTCTGAAGTGGCCCTTTAAAGTTAGATTACACCCCTTTGTCTTAAACAAACAAACAAACAAAGCACTAAATCGATCATTAAGTTTCTAAAGAAAATTTTAAAAACTGCAAGTCACTATTTTTTTTTTCTTTCACAAGAAGAAATGCATTTGCAGTAGGAATTAACACATTCTTGAACATAATAAACAACAAAGGGTTTGGTACCGATTTTTAGCACGTCTGGTTGACTGCAACAGCTAAAGTACATTATTTTTAAAAGCAAAACATATTTCTTAAGTCACAAGTTTCTTCACTTGATTTGCAGATGGGGACCTCTATTGGTATAAAATAATTATTAAAAAAATGACACCTAGAAACAGACCCATTGGCTCCCACAAAAATCACATTGGCCAAATTCTTTTTTTCATTACGTCAATGTTAACCTATACCGATGATTTCAATTAAAACCGCAGGAATCGGCCCAATCAAATGTAATTAATATAAGAATTTGGTCCAATTGTGAAAGACGTCAAGTATTCTTCTAAAAATGAAGTCATGTTAAGAAGAACTAATACACTTTGAAGTTAACCTTCTCATACTTATGCCTGGGGGCTCTTCTTTGCGTGTGCCTTATGTGTATTTTTACTATAACCTTGGTGTAACCACGCGGTGTTGTAGCTTTGGACTGACATATCTCTGTGTTGGGCAGGATTTTCAATCCTTCATGACTATCTATTTGTCACTGCAGGTGAGTGGTAGCACTCAGGCTGATCCCCAGCCACTTTCACAGTTACTTATCTGTCTTTATGGATTCTTCCTGTGTGTCAAGTTGGTGCATAACAGCATTACTGTCAGGGTGACAAAATTGTCCCCAGAGTGTCACAAATGATTCCCCAGCCTTATGGCTGCAAGCAGGTAGTAACACATCGACGCTGCCTTTCTAAGCTCATCTTTCTCCAGCCCCGCCACCCGCCCGTTACTCTGTACGCACATGCACACGTTCCCCTGTACCTATGTAATTCTCAGTTAAGAATTAAGACAGGTCTAATTTTGGTCCTTTAAAATTACCACGAAAAACGAGCAGAGGTTTTTTTCAGGGTGAAATCTTTTTCTTTGAAAGGTCAGGTCCTCTGCCTTATGTTTAAATAACAGAGCTTTTGGGGGAAGAAAACACTGCAGAATTCCTGCTTTCTTAATATAGAAACCATGATTACAAATTCAAAACAGTAGCTAAGATTCAGTACGGACTGAATTTTGTGGAATTCTATATGCCGCCCAAGCCCTTAATTTCTTGGTGTGTTTCTATCATGCAAAGCCTGTTTTTTTCTAACTATAATTTTGATGTGCTTTTTTTACTTAATTACATTCTGCATACAGTAACACCTTTTTTAAAATAACATTTTCCCCAGTTCAACGCTGGGTGTGAACCTATGATAAATTAAAAATCTTACTTGACAAGGGCTGATTTAAATACTTCCCTTCACCTCCTCACCGATGTAAAATCATTCCAAGGAGAAAAGAATCCATCAAGTTAAAACAATTTGTATGTTATTTGGAGAAGGCCGAGAATCTTGATGAATACATAAAAAAAAGAATGCTTCAGCAGCAAAGCTTGCTCAATACTCTAAAAACTCTATCATGGTCACACGGTACAATCTAGGACTTCGATGATTCCTACGTGAACCACGTTTCATGTAAATAAGTTTTGCTTTGGTTAAGTCCACTGGACTTCAATTCATGGAAATGCCTTCAAGGGACCCATTTCCAGACAATGCCAGCTGATGGGACCCCATGAAGGAAAACCCCCTGCGCCCCTGTGCTTCCACCACCTTGCTCAAACCCCTCACCTCTCTGTGCCTCAGTTTCCCTCACTGTGAACTGGAGAATATTATACCTAATTTTTAATAAAGATGCCAAACAAACTGCAGAGTAGTAAAACTAGTTAACATTAAATGTACATTGAGATAAAAGCCCTTTGTTCAGAAGATGAACCCTTAAAGAACGACTTGCGTGAAATGTATGGTCAGACTCTGGTACCTTGAGGAACGCGGCTGGATTAAGGGTGGCCGATCCTCGTTAACGCTGGCACGGCTGAGGACAGAAGTATCCCAGCAAAGGTGTTCGGGCGCCCGCGCGCACCCTCCCCACCGCTCGGACCATTTGTCCTTCACCTGATGAGCGTTCGTTGTCTGAGTTTTCAGATGGGTTCAATACGTTTTCTGACACTGGAAAAACAAACCTAAAAGCAATTTAGAAATACCTGCCCATGAAGTCAAAAGGCAAAATATCTAAAGCTTCTCCTGGAATCTCTGACCTCAGAGGCTGACATGGTTTGATGGGAAATTTAATGTAATAGTCTGAGAAAGCCAAAAGGCCTATTGTCAGCAATGAAGTCTGAAAGTTAGCAGAATTAATATAACTGTACAATGGAAGTGCCCTCGAGGGACAAGGCTGCAGAACCAGGGCAGAGGGAAAAATGACTTTTGAAGTCATTTCACTATGACATTCTGTCATCACTGCTAAACGGAAATAAAAAATCATCCGAATCACCACATGCTTCAGCGTGTGTCCCTTCCTTATCTAATATAAAGTAATAACACTGACGTCCCGTGCCCCACCTAAGCTGGGAAGGGGCTCTGCAGGGACTTGGGGAGCTCCATTTTGAATTGCTAAATGCAATAAGAATAAATGCAAGTGGGAGTCTGTTTAGCAGAGAATGATGTCTGGTCTGTAGCCCATCAAAGCCCAATAAATCTCAATGCTTCAACAAGAGATGAAAATGGTTATCTCATCATTTCAGTGCCAGGGTGAAATTTTCTCTGAGCCAGAGTATTTTTACAGATGATTTATGTCTGGGAAGGGTAGTTGTTTAACAAAATGGCAGATAATGATAAATAGAAAGTAAATAGAAACAGCAGCAAGGGAGTGGTTCTTAGTTGCAGCAGTAGAATAAACAATATACTTACATAAAGTATATGTCACATATAAGTGCCATTATTCTAAATCCTATGAGTTATATGTTACTTGGAACATCACATAAAAGATCCGGTAATATGATTTACAGGATAGGGAATTTAGCACGTATGCAAGGCAAATAAGCATCAAAATTCTTCTTTCTGTTACACCTGCGTTAATCCCACTTCACCCAAATTACTCTGGATTTACAATTTTATAATAAACGAGAAGTGTCTCTGTGTTCACTGAGTTTAATACACTATTATATTAAACTGAGAGGGATCAGGAGATGGGCTAATTTTGCTGTCTTTACGAATTTATTTTTAAAGACAATACTTACATTGTCTGTGTGCTAAAATACAAATACTTCTACAGAAAAGGGAACGACTGATGCATACGCTATCTGGACATGCTTCTTATACAGTCATCTGAAAATAAAACTTTTTTTTTTTTTTAAGATCTTCATTTGGATGACATGATAAAACAAATATTCATGCAGTTAATGATGAGAAGAAAAAATAGTGAAAAGCAAACAAAGCTGCCTTTTGGAGTTTTTTGAATTAGAGACACTGTAAACAATGTCAGACTGGAGACAGAGGTTTGAGGTCAGGGTGCTTGGTTTGGGTTTCTTTTCCTTTTTACGCATTTTTCCTGTGGCTGTACACAAAGGAAAAAAAAAAAAAATCTAATTACAGTTTTAAATGCCCAAAATGCCATGTCCACCAAAAGCCCGATGCTCATTAGTACTAGTAATTAACTTTACAACTGTCAACACAAACACCACACAGGCTGACAGATAGATAGTAGCTCTGAGGGTGCTAATAAATCCGGAAATAACAACTTGACACGCAGATGCACAAAAGGATGCAGGTGATAAAGAAATGTTGACATCAAATCTAATTATCTTCGAAACGGCCAACTACCGCACAATCCACAGTAATGCACTGTTATTGCTAGTGATGAGCCCCACTGGAACGGCTCTTAACCACAGCATACAACCGAGCTTTTACAGCCCCTTGTCATATCTAGTGAGGACAATATCAAAAAGGAAATTATGAGTGTCATGACCCCTCCAAGTCAAAAATCTAGTGATGAATATAGGCTCAGCAAGGCATAGCAGATTACCCCCTTACGAGTTTTAAAGCCAGGATGATATATGACATTTTTATCAGGCACTTTCTCAGGAATGTCACCAAGAGGGAAAATAAAGGCCCTGAAAAGAGACGACTAGGTGAATTATGCAACTGTAATTGCCGATCATAACCTGATATGAGCTGAAATTGCTCTGTTTTCATATTGAGATAGCATAAAATTGTCGGGAAATGCAATGGCTCCTTAATGTGGCCTAGATGAGTCTAATATTCTGATCATTTTTCACTCAGCTGCTAGGTAAATAGTGCTTCTTTAACACAACCACCGTGGCCCAGGGCAATCTGGGGGCCCAATTTTACACTTGAATTGAGGAAATATGTGTAAACCACAATTTTTCATATTTTCTGCATACATAAGAAGATGAAACATCTTTATCATGTGTATTGTCTGGCTGAGCTTATACAAAATATTAGTTTATCTCTCCTACTTTGGTTTATTCCATAAGCAAAACACATAGATCTAAAGGACAGGCAATATTCTATATACAAAATAGGTCCATCTTTTATGCAGCCTCATATGAAGAATTCTACCATTTTGTTTTTGAAAAGCTGGCAATTAGAAAGCGCAGATTTTGAAAAATAAATTAAAATACCCTAAAATGCTCACATTTTTCTCCAAATCAATGTGAAAAAAGCAGGAAACAAAAGGTCACAGAAATATTTATCTACACAACCTGAGATATTAGTTAAAACAATAACCCCTAGGAGAAAAAAAAAGGTGAAGAGGGCTTCTTTATTACCATGCTGTAAGAGAAAATTTTCAGAATCTGCTGTATTAAATGGTTCATAAAACATATTTGCTTAAAAAAACATCTTGAGTTAAAATAATAATAATGAAAAAAAAAAAAAAATCACACAAACCCCAGTGAAACAAAAAGCGTGCTACTACCCATTCTCAGATAATAATCAGCAATAATACCTGGGGCAGAAAGGTCATAAACCATACTTCCAAGACAGGAATAATTCATTGTACTACTATGTGTTTAAGAATTAGTTTGATAGAGTCACTATCTAGCCTGTGAGATATTGTCTATCAATCTGACCTTCTAAAAATGAACCAGCAGACTCCCACCAAGATCAAAACCTCTTTGCTTTTATGATACGCAGCGTCCCCTTTACAATGAATTTCAGGACCAGGTTTATGATGAGTGCAGCACCATTTGCAAAATACATCAATGTAAAAGTGAAGCAATACAAACTCTTATTAGGTGTTTCTTTCTAAATTTCGAAACATATTTTTCCCCCAAAGGAACCATATTGAAATTCAACCTTTTCCCTGCTCTTTTACTTAGGAATCAGTTCAGAAATAAACAAGTACAAAGGAGGTCAAAAGGTTTAAATTTCTTTGTTTGCATTTATGTTATCTGTTCTTAGTTCCTATATATCCACCTTATCTAGGTGCTCCAACACTAATTGCAAAGCAGCACCGACTAGCAGTAATAACTAGCACTTGGAAAAACCCCGCGCGTTGCTGGTGACTGTAGATAAGAGCCCCTTAAAGTTGGATATATCTGCATCAACTTACTTCCCACTCCCTTTTACATTTTACGCTTTCCAAAGGCTGAGATTTTGTACTACACAACGCAGCAAAGTGCGATACCTCGCTCTACAGAGAGGCCTCAAGCACAGCAGATTTCCAAAGGCTTCGGGGCGCGGGATAGGTGGTACTGAAAATAACACTGTGATACTTTAGTAATCACACCAGCCTTTGTAAAATATCTCACTGGATAAAACAGAACAGGATTGAAATATAGCTCTTAGCAATTAATACTGTGTGATCCTAAACGTAGAGTTGTTCTGATCTCAAAAGAATTTAAAATTGTAGACCCATCCATAATTATTACATTACCCCAACCCTATTATGAACAGTCTTTATGTAATTAACATACCAGCGGGGAATTTAAGAGGTACTTGGCATTAATTTTCAATCCCTATTCTCCATGAATTTGGTACTCAATTGTAGTGATAAATAGAAGACACATGGTTATGATTACGCGTTTGCTGTAACGATTATGCATCACAGTAGAAAACACATCATAATGTAACGCAGGCTCACAGTTCGCAAGAAAACACATTTACTGCTGTATTTTCATTCCGTTGCAGAAATTCAGAAAGTCAAGTGACCAGTTTCCATTTTTTTCCTTTCTCCCAGGATCTGTTTACAGAAGACTTTTCCCACAGTCACTAGCACTTAGAAAAATAACTTACAACCTTTATCATTCTCTTACAAAGTCAACCACGCCGAAACTGTATTTATTTCATCTTCCTGTCTCTGTATCCCCCTTCCGGAGACTCAGCGAAGAGGCTGCAGCGACTGTTGCTAAGCAACTATACCACAGCACTGCATCACCAATTACAGATTTTTTTCCCATCATTTTCAGCCTCACAAATCTGGGAGCTGGTATAATAATAGGAAGTAGTACAGATAACAAAAGTATCATCCATAGACTGGTAAGTTAGCAGATGGATCATCAGAACTAAAAACGGGACTACTACAACAATAACACTGAACAATTATTGCTAGTGTTATTTTCGATCAGGTATTTTTATCAGTACAGGCTCCACAAAGAACTTTACATATTCACTACGTGTGACTGCAAAAGTATTTTTGAATTCTGATGATTTTTTCTGTGGGTCTTTTTGTGCAAGAGAACACCACGATATATGTGCTGCTGAAAGCTAACCCGAGATCTATTAGTAATCAAATTTCAGCCCAGATTTTATGGTTAGTCTAACCGAGTTAATTTCTCTAATGTTAGCAATTCATGGAAGAGGTCTCTTGTGGCAGCACAAACCTGGGATCCACAGCAGCTGTCAGGAGAGACTCTGAGGAATTCCTTATTAGCCAGAATGCAACCAGGCAGAAAACTCATTACACAGTGCTAAATATACTTAATCACATCTATTAGAGAAAAATGAACTTGATAATTACAACAAATAACTAAAGAGCAAAAAGTGTTCATGGAAAAACCCACACCAGGATGTGTAAGGAAAGGGGCTGCATAATGCCTCTGGGTGGGAGAAAGCCATGCCTCCCTGTAAACTCTTCCGATAGAAAAGATTGCACCACAACGTACAAATGATTTAGGTTCCCCCTTGGAAGTGAAGCATTTGCATTTAACAGCTTACAGAAATTTAATGTAATAAGAAAATTAATTACTTAAATTTTAAAAATTAATTCGGAAAGCTCTTCTGAGAGTTGAGACAACTGCATTTTCTCAACATGCTGTTTGGGGAAAGGAAGTTTCCCACAGACATTCAACACAATAAATAAAGGTAATTTCACAATAGCTGATACTTTACTGCAATACATAACACAAGGGCTCAAAGCCCTTCCTTGTTGTGCAGCCTTTATTTTCCTTCAAATGGGATTGGATTGTGGAGTGATGTGCTCCGGAATTTGGCCCATCAAGTCAATTTGGCCCATCTATATTTTAAAACACAATTGTTGAAAATAAAGGGATCAGATATTGCCCTCATTGAGTAATTAGAAGCTGAAATCAAACATAAGCATTAGATGCCCTTTGTGGAATCACATACCACACACAGGCACCCCAACCAGACCTGAACACCATCTGCCAAAACCTCCCTTGCTCTGCTGTCCCAGAAATACCTTAAATCTGCATGATTTCTATGTGCACATTGCCTAGTCAGCACAGGTGACGTGTGAGCATTCTAATTTTGCAGCAATTGACATCCTGATATCCTGACACCTGGAGAACACAACGAAGCAGCGAATTGGGCTCCTGACCTTTCGAACGGGCCTAATACCCAGACTTCTGTCACTTCATACCGAACTCCTCCCGAATCTCATGAGAAGCAGTTCACCTCCAAGCAGCTCTGTGAACTTGGTTTGGAGACTTTTTGAATCCAAACTGTATTTTAAATTCCTACCCTGTGTATATATATGTATTTTTTTTTTTTAACTGTGTATATTTTTAATTCAACAACTTGTAAATAAAGAAATCAGGCATATCGAAATCATCAAATAAAATCTGAGAAGGGATACTCCGAGGTTTTCATATAATGTTGACTTTGTTGAAAGAGAGCAGCTAAGTAATGCATGAAGCAAGCCATCTGGGTTTTCTTTTTTATTCGGCCATAGAACATTTACACCTTAATTTCTATGAAATACCATTAAAGTATTGGATAGCATCTAGCAAAAATAAGACAAATTCGTCACAGTTATATTCAGATAAAGACAGCACACAATGGCCACAGAAAGCCCTTGCCTAAAGGCCGACAAAGACATACAAGAAGTCAATGCTTTTCCCAGCCCAAGTTAGCGACCAAGGTAGGTTCCAAGTGAAAGGTCTACACTGCCATCTTCCTCTCTTCACCTCATGCCTTTCCTCCAGCTGTCATGACGTGAGGGAAGAAACTTCAGAACTCCATTTCCTAGGACCATAACTTAGAATGGTGGAAATTAGGAAACAGGATTTGCTCCGTTGCGTGGCCTAACAGCAGTGAAAGATCCAACCTCTGCATGATGACAAATTAAGAGCAGATGGACAGGACTTTGTACTGATAGAAGAATACTTTTTTTACTATTTCCTTGCACTTGTTTTCCTTCATTTTAGCTGATTCATACCTTCTCCAGGTCATTTCTGCTGTCTCTGTATCATGTCAGAATCAGTGTTTTAGAATAAAAAAAGGTAATAGCCACAAAGCTCAGCCAGTAGCCACTGCTCAGAATCTAAGCACCACATAGACAACATTTTCAAAAATGTTCCTTCCAGTGAGTTGTACTTACGGACTGACGTTATTTAAAGGAAAAAATGTAAATGGTACTCTAAAATAGTCTAAAAATTGAACGCTTTTTCTTTTCCAATGAAAACATACCATCCCATACACACATGCATACAGTACTTTGCTTGGCTGGGTTTTAGGGCAACAGAGCGTATTTTTGGGGGTGGCAGTAATTCTGAGGATTTTTTGTTCTTTTACAATCTACTGTTTACAGACAACGCTCTTACCAAAAGAAGCTATCGAGCCTTGCGAAAATTACTGGCTTTATGAAGTCGATTACTTACCCTATAAATCTGAAGAGTGAACCTTATTATAGAGGACACAATATAGCATTTCTCTTGTGTGAACAGAGGTTTCACAAAAGATATATAACTGCTTACTCAGTTCTGTACATCTATCAAATCATTGCTTTTTATTTGTACAAACTGAAATTCTAATTTTAGGCCATCAGTCCCAACTTAGCATATACATAATGCCATGCTGAAATGAGAATTAATATACACACACGTGAATTAAATTATGGGCACAGAACTGTACACAAATTTTTAAGTGTTTTTTTACAGTGTCCTAATGTATTTCAACAAATTTAACTCCCACTTTGTTATAGTTACACCAGATCTTCTTCACGTAAGCGTCCAGATGGTTGAGATGTGGAAAACCAGATTTTGTCTTCCAGCATGGTCTCTCTCCACTTTTTCTCTTAAGCGTTCAAAAGTGGGCACAGTTCAGATTGGATTACGGAATTAGGTGGACCTTTCACCTGAACTTTCATTGCAGTTTTTATATTCTTATGACTAAGATACACTTTACCCTAGAAATTGAAGTTGGCAACACAAATGTGACATTAACTGATATGAACAGAAAGAGAGCTATGGTAGCAATGATAAGATAGAAAAATGAAATAAGCAAGTTTTAAAGGGCATAAAAGGCCATGATTTTTCTTTATGTGTACAGAAAATGCCTACAATTGGATCAGAATTTTGTTCAAAGAGCAGAAGAAGTTACAGACTGCTCCTTTTAGAATATCAGCCTTCATTTTCCATGGTTAAGGGCTTGGACAAGAAAGGGAGGTTCTGTAATACTGCTGAGTTTTACAGTATGAACTGCAAGCGTAAAAAAATCCATACGTGTATGCTTGTGCAGTGCTAGCAGTGACAAAAAGGAGGTATAATATCCTTATTTAACACATTCCGGAAGGCTAAACATGGGAATGTCATCAGAACATCTGAATTCTGCCACTAGTATTTTGGGGCTAAAATGTACATTGAAATCTTTTCTGTCCTGTCATTCAATAAACAATAATAACCTCTCTTCACTTGAAGCAGATAAATTACTTATTTTAATGTAAAATATCATTAGAATTTACTGAGAATTAAATTAATAGGAAAGGAAAGGCTGCCGTAGAATTAAAGTATTAATAGTATATTAACTGCAGGTATTTCCTTTTTTAATCTAGATAATTCTTGCAGGGATACAAATTCCTATTCTTATTTAATTATCTATTGGGGGGGCTTATAGATTTTTTTTTTTTT
>VYZM01005595.1:170573-247099 GCA_013398915.1 Dromas ardeola
TTTTTTTTTTTTAGGAAAGGTGTGTTCTTTTCCATAGAAGTGTAGTATTCTAAATAGGAAAAACAAAAAAAAAGTCTGTGGAGATGTTTTCAGAGCAAGCTTATGTTTTAGAATGAAGAATGGTTTGGAAGTCATCACAGAGTGATGCAGAGTGGCAAACGCAAGAACAGAGGAATCATTCCTTCTGCAATCCTCACGGACAGTCCAAGGATTCTACAGGCAAGAACTATTCATAAGAAAATAACCGTTCTATCTGATAGCAGGAAAAGCTGACTAAAAGGACTAAAATAGAGCTCTGTTGTTACAGAGTAGGGAAAACCTCATTGCTCTAGGTGGTCACAACGGTCGTGAAACTTTTCTTAGTTTTTTCCTATTTTCCAACAGAGTGTTGCATCAAACACCCTTGAAAAATATGGAAGAGTTAGGAAAAACACTGACAAACAGAGCAAGCAGAAGCAGCACAGTGTGCTAGCAGCTGCAGAAGTACAGGACTGGCAGTGGGATGGAACACATGGTTGGCACTTATCAAACAACAGAGACAACCACCATATACCAAGAATGGGGTATATCTCCGTGGGGCTCCGCCACAAGAAATGACAAGAAGAACTGTATCTATGACTTTCTCTAACGTTCATAACTCAAAAACTCCGACCTTGATCACTTTAGCAGATGGTTTTGCTCTGCTGTAGTTGCAATTAAACAGAGTGTGCCAAAGTGAAGAGCAAATTACCCGTGCTATCTATCCCAGTTAAAAAAATCTGCAGTCTTCCAGTATCTAGTGGGACAATATCCAAGATTCTCCAGCCCCAGCCCATGCTGGATTGCCATTATATTTTATGTCAGTCAGTACTTCAGAGAGTCCAAGACCCTTGGCATATGTTCTTAGTTAACAAAATGGAAAATTAAACTTTGTAGCAACCCCCTGCCACTCCCAAAATAAAAGAAAAATTCTATCTACATCAACGGGCAGGAAGTCTGATCTTCCTGTGCCAGCCAAAAAGCCTGCAATATAAGGACATTTGGCTGAAGAAAGGAATTTAAAATAAGCAAACTAGCCTAAATTCACACTCCTGCATTTCAGGTACTGAGGAATATTCATAAGGAATACAAATTTTAAAATCACCTCTGATATTGACAAGCGTAAGCTTATGACTTTAACAGAGCTTTTATGCTTTTAAAAAATTATTTCATTGTTTGAAAGTCTTATCGTCACTGCTCTTGAGTTTCTTCAATGCACTACAAATACCATGATGGCAAATCTACCATATACACAAACAAAAATAGTATTGCAACAAAACAGGAAGAGGTACCTAAACCTTGTGCCATAATCACTAATTAATGACCGTGTATAAGAGCCCATGGAGTGTGAAGGACAGAACAAGACGACTTGTAAATATGAGACCCAGTCTTCAGTTCCCAGCTATCAGAACATCCTTGCTTCTGGGCTACACTGAAAAGGAAACATGAGCAGCGCCTGCTCATCGGTTCCCTCGCATTGCTGAATTGGAAATACCCAAATACAGTAGTTTTTCAAATTAAATGCATGAAAACCGTGATGAGTAGTCTTACAAAAATGATATTTGAGAGTAGGTCTGAATATGAAGAAGATATGTAGATAAACTACCTCACTGGCAAACTCATGTTAAGTTTTTTACAGTCCAGATGGAAAGGGGTAAATGAAAAGGGGACATTTATGTCAGTGCTTGTACAATACGAACAAGAACGCTGATATGGTTTCTTTTTTTATATATAGCTGGGTAAAGAGATCAGAGAACGCTGGAACGTTAGCCAAAACAAGTTATCCAGCTGCACTGTGTTTCATCACATATCAATTTTTACTGAAAGAAAACCATACAAATTCAATCAGTTCTTCATATGGTAATATTTAACATTTTTTTCCAAGTTGTTTGATATTATTGTTTTAAAAGTTCCTTTTCCCCCCCTCCCTCAAATGTGATGTGTGATAGTGGTGAACACAGGAAAAATATCTATCCCTGGCAAGACTGAAGGTCTCATTTACAGTAGACTCAGTAATAAATGCACTGGCGTCTGTGTCAATTGACTGTCTCAATGAAGAACAGGTCAGTATAGGGAACAGTACGAGCAGCGTCTACATTTGAACTCCCACATCCTCATCCCATGCATGTTTGTAGCATCAGTAGAAATTAAATTACCCTAATAAACCTTTCTGCCTCCTTCCCTCCCCAAGAAACAGGATTTTTTTTTTCCCTGACATCTTAAACCACATGGGTTTTCCCTCTTTTTTTGTAAGGCTATCATATGGCATTAGTATAGCACTTTTAATTATTTGAAAATATATAATAGAGTGGAGACATGGATCCCACTTATATAAATGCCTATTAAAAGGCCATGTATTCTCTCAGTAACCATAAAACATAAAACACCTCTTAAAAAAATATAATTCCTTTGTTTCAAAGCCAAACACATATAATAAGACAGCTTGCTCCTTTTAAGTAAATAAAAATGATTTGTATTAAATAAAATGAAATATTGTATGCACTATATAATTTAACAATAAGACACATCAAAGTATGCATTACTGCGAGCTAACCCATGCCTCAGAGGTGTCGCAAGCCAAATACTTTAAATGATCCAAGAAACATGTTGTTACAGAAAAGCAAAAACCACAACGCGTCATAAACTGTTGGTCAGACGAGATGTAAAAGCAAGTTCCTAAACATTTGTGGTCACTAAAATCCCCTGGCGCTTACTGTACCCTTAGAATGTTGATTTTGCCCAAACTGGAATGTTTTTAATACACAAGTTTTATGCCACCTAGCTTTATTCCTCATTTCTTTGGAGAGAACTCCCCCCCAGCCCTATGCTGTTTGGTGCTGTGCCAGCCTGCTGCAACCTTGCTACGCTCTGCCATAGGAGCGGCTGCCATTCAGATGGTTTCAAGAAGTGTCTTGCATGTGTATGCCTTCATAGGGATCTCTACATGCCCTACTCATGGACCTCAACATGCTCCGCTCATAGGGATCTCTACATGCTCTACTCGTGGATCTCAACGTGCTCTATTCATGCCGATCTCTACGTGCCCCATTCATAAGGATCTCCACATGCTGTCTCCGTTACAGCCCATTAAAACGGGTGAAGCTAATGGGATTTCTTGGAGGTACTTGATAGTGAAATTTGATCCATAGTTTGTAACACCGTTTCAAATCCCTCAACTATAATGCAAGTATAAATAACATGATTATGTTGTATATAACCCCAAATAAAACGATTCAAAAAATGTAATCATTGAGAATACACTAAACCCCTTGATAGAACACAAAGTATGTTAAAAAACCATAATAATCAGCACAAAAAAAAAATCAGCACAGAAAACCTTATACATTGTTTGTATCAGTTTTATATGGATTTAAACCACCACATTGCATACACATTCCCCGTTTATGAAGTGCTCTGTAGTTTTGACTGTTCTATTTTTAAAATGTTTCAGTGGAAACACTGCGCTCAATCAGAATGCTTACAAAGCTGATGAGTCAGGACTTTTTGCTAAAAAGAAGGTTTCTCTCCAAGAGTGTTAACATGTACAGCGTAGTTTAGGTTCTAGTTGTGCCAAGTGTCTAGTAGCAGGAGGAAAAAAACCCCACGCTGTCGCTAGCAATAGTAGTAAAAGTCTTTTAAGGAATATGCCATGCAGCAAGGAAATGTACCGTAAACCTATTGAGTTATATTATCCATGAGAAGTGAGTGAATGGTGGCGGAAAGTGAAACGCGAACTGGGAAGCTGGTGAGTTAGAGAACAGTTTACAAACACTAATGCTATTTCATAAAAGAAACCTCTCTGAAACACGACAGAACCACAGTCCTTCCGCTGCATCCCAAACCACCACTACATCATCAGCTAGGTCAGTCAAGTTATATTTTTTATTGTTATTTCCATGACTAAATACCTATTCTACAGTGCTCCTAATCCCAAAGAGACCAGTTGCCCTGACACGTGCCCCACGGCTGGCACTGCGCGCAGAGCGGCACCAGAGCAAGGCTGTGCCGCGCATGGCAGATGTGTAGGGGATGGAAACTCGCTCTCTGCTGGTCACAACAGTTGTACATTCCACCGCAGAAGACTCCACTAACAACAGTAATTTATTTTATGATTCTCGAAAAACTCTTTTTAAGTAAATAAAACAACCTTAATCGATAAATAATGAAGCATAGTGGACTTTTTCTAAATAACTGTAAGCCCAAACCACTTTAATTTCTTGATCTAAATACACTAGCTAGGCTGGTAGGAAAATCACCGGCACCAGCATTATCCCATTTTCACAGACACAGCAGAAAACACATGAACACATTCCAAACATTTCTATAAAAATATCCACGTTAATAATAATATTGAGGTGATTTTTTTTCATGCTGTATTGTCAATGAAAAATTAGAGTGTGCTTATGCTATTTTTTCTTGTTAACTTTAATTAATAGTCTCTGAACTTTTGCTGCTATCTTGCAAATTAACCTGCACCTGCCGTTCCTGTGGCTATAGACTTCACCACCAAAAGTCATATGGTGGTACAGTAACATTTAATAAACACCTTTTATTAACCTGTCGTCCATCCACCACATTATTACAGTCACTAAATGTTACAACAACATTCTTATGTTGCCTAAAAATTGTTATTAATTTGCATTTGATCAACTCCATGTGTCCTACGAGCCTAACGGCACTGCTCGCTGTTTCTAGCACGGAGACGAAGCTCTTCTGAAGCAGGTTCACACCCTTTCAAAACGAAAAGGATATGCCCATGGAACAAAGAGCAGCCAAATCATCCCGAATTTAGTTGCTCCAGGAGTGCTGGTGAACTCTTCACACGGATTGGCATCGTTCAGTTTTTAATAAAGGACTTGCTGAAGTGACAGATACTTGTGGAAATAAAATGCCGACAGATTTGCCAAGTTATGTGAGTAATTAAGTACGTAAAGCTACAGATGTTGAACAATAGTGCCTTCCACCAAGATGTATGCCATAATATCAAAAAAATAACCTGGCATCTGGTTTCTTTATTTAAGTACCTTTCTTAGGGTTTGGATCTTAATTTTTTACAGTTGACAGTAATGTTATTTGAGCCAGCCAGTGGCATCTGGTTGCTGGGGGGAGCAGGAAAAAAAGAAAAAAAAAAAAAAAAGGAGAAAAAAAAAAAGAGGGGAAAAAAAAGCTCTGTGCACTTTAATTAATTGTGGAGAGATTACATGGTCTTCCAACCGTGTAGTTTGTCATCAGAGCACATTACAGATTTATATTAGATGTTTCTCCACAGTGTCAAGAATAATTAAAAAGGGATAGGAAATGATGCCAGCTAGCAATGCTTTACATCAGTGGTGAAAGTTTTATATTTATTACAGCCAAACAATTTTAAAAGAAGATGTCAATTTTGTAGTTATACTGTGCAAGGAATAAATATTAGGTGGGTAAAGCAGCCAATACATTTCAGCTGCTTGAATAATGAGAGGTTCATGTTTAATCTATCAGACCTACCAGAACTGGTGTGACATGTCAGTGTTATTAATGAAGCAGCATCCCCTTTTCTCATAAAAACATCCTCTCAATACAATAACTAACATATGTTTTCCTTTTCTTCCTAAAAGGATCTCTGCCCAGCTCTTCCTTCTGATTCGTGTAAGAACAGACATGCCAACTGTACACAAATTGTTTTGCTCAGTTAATTTGCAATACCTTTGGTCTTGGGCTGTGCTAATAGTCCAGTGTTTGTGCGTCCTCAAGCTCTCAATTCACTAATCATAAAGGGGCACAGCTCTCTCCCCCCTGTGCACAGACTTCTTTGTACGTGTGGATGAGCGAAGCGTATGGACCTAAAAGCAGCTTGCAGCCTAAGGAACAATTTCTACTCAAATACTACAGGTCTCGTTTCTGCCCTCATACAGACTCATTCACAAATTGCATCTCCCAAACCCCTTCAGTACATTTATATTTATCCCATGCAGTCTTATTAATTTAGTTTCTGCTGCTTTAAACATTTTTAGTAAGAAACCAGTGCAAACAAGTCGCTTCCTTTTGCTATGAATTAGCTTCCTACCTCTGAGCTCAAATGGAGATTTTCTTTCACGTGTCAATGTTAAAATGAATTATTAAAAGCAGGTGTAAATCGTCCCCTCTTCCCATTCTGTCATGTTTGCAGAGTCACAATGAGAAAATAATTTCAGACAAATTACTGCACTTAATGGTGATCAAATCACTTGGCCCTCACGGTTGTTTTTACTGAGCCCAAAACAGGGAACAAGCACTCAGGAATAAAGCGGCTAGCTTTCACATTCACTTCGTGTCTCTCGGTGAGTTATATTTCATAAAAATGGAAGAATTTACACCCTACATCTACAGTACTATTCAAGTATGTTCAGAGTTCATAAAATCGAAGTCTGTAGAAGCTGGAGCATCTCTTCACGGAGGCAGGCAGGGAGCTCTGCACTGAGATTCCGAAGCTGGTATTGCTTCCCCTTGGCACTGCCAGGAACTCACTGTATGGCCTTGAGCAAGTCTCTGCCTCTTTTCTTTACGGTTTGTGACTACAGAAGGGGCCGTTCATTTCATTTAATTTTGGGCACTTAGGCATCTGTTCATCACCATACACAATGTTACCCCAATTAGAGATGCAGTTCTATATGTTATTATAATGCAAATAGATTTAAACAAAATTTAAAAAACAGTCTTTCAATCTTTAGTTGTTTTGACTTCATCTGAGATGTGTAACCATGCGATGCAACATCACTGCGTTAAGATATCACAGAACTTTTCTGTTTATTGAAGCTGCTCTGGCATGCTTCACAATGGTCATCCGCTAGCAAGGGATACCACACCACCTGCTTTTGTTTGGTTTTGTTTCCTGCCGAGTGATCACTTCATTTACCATAGAAAACATGGCAATGGCAGTTCCGTAATGTTTCATATCTAGAATAAGTCTATTTGGAAATGGTAGCTGGTGCACCATTTGTTGGCTAAGTGACGGTTCTCTAAACGTTGCAAAGCTTCGCAATGGAAATTTATATTTACTGCTGTCTTCTAAGCACATTTTTAAATGAAGGTTGTCCTGTAAATTTCTAAAACTTGGAGGAAATTACCTGTGTAAATGTCCTTTCTCTCCTTTTCATCTGCCCACGGTAGCAACTGCTGCAACTGTACCCAGAAGAAATATCTAAGAGAAGCAGCCTTAGGTTGATAAGGTATTTGATTTGATTGGAAGAGAGAAGAAAGGAAGAAACTGTTGGTCTTCTTATCAAACAGGACCGGATTTATTTTAAGATTATTTGGAGCACTGAGAGCAAGACAGAGTAAATAAAGTACGAACACAAAAAAAGGAGGAGGGAATTGTTGACAGCTACGTACTGCATTACATACTGCATTTTACTCAGCTGATGTCTCACAAGTGCCAGTCAAAACAAAAAGAAGTTTCAGCTTCTCTCAGATTCCTGTGTGTGAGTACAGGTGCCACTGACAATTCAAAGCCTTTTCAGCCTTCAGAGAACTAATAAACATATTCCAATGAATCTGAGAGGTGCTAAAGAGGCAAAGGGAAGACGTGTTCCCTTGTGCCCCAATTCAAATGTCCTTTCATTTTGAAATTAAAAGTTAGTCCTCTAATCTCAGTTCAATTTCTGCATCATAAGAGATCACTTGATGAAAACCCACTACTAAGAGGCAAAGATCAGCTGTTCCCAACGACTGACAAAGCTTTTGGTTCTGAATCAATGTACGGCCAATATCAATGCACCAAATAGCATGCCAAGTCGTACCTCCTGGAAAATTAAAGCTGGACCTCAGTGTACCTCCTCAACGACAACTTCTAGCTCAGTAAAAGCCATACAGCTAAAGTTACAGCATAATACTCCAACCTATGGTATCAGTTATGACCCAGGGACTCAAATATCATGAATGTGTCTGGGAAAATAATCTCCCCACCATGTTACTTTGTCCTCTGAACTACTTTTCCCCTCCCTCTCTCTCCAGCTCAGTGACAGGCAGACAGCAAGAGCCATTAGCAGGGATATGGCTGGTACAGTAGCTACCGCATACTTTGATGATCTGCTTTGATCATCTTGCATCATATTCATTAGAGAACGTTTTACCCTTTCCATTCTGTAGAGGGTGGGTATCTCCTTTAAAAATCCCCTTCTCTGATTACCATCAATACTGGGGAGTTCATAGCTTGCAATGTAGCCTTCCCATCTGACACACCAGAGATGACAACGTTCAAATTTAATGCTTCAATTGCATCAATATACAACTGCTTTATGGTCAAATCAATCCACTGATTAACAATATTTTATTATCGACTTGAAATTTTGCCCATGCAGAACACAAGCAAGTTATTAATATTTGTTCTGATCTAGCCCAACCTAATCAGCGCTGAGCTACTACCTATTCTAACTATAGTATATTTATTAACTAGAATTAAAAAAAAAAAAGCAGCACTACCTAAGTTTTGGACATCTTCCAAAGCATATTAATTTTTTATGAGACCCATCCAGCCTTACTAAAAACATACACACAGAAGCCATTCGTTTGCATGAAATCAATGAAATGGATAAAGCATAATTATGGATATTTCTCAAATTATTTACCATAGCAATGGCTGCCACCCCTCCCCCCGCCCCCGGCTTTTGTAAACAGTAGGATTTAGAAAAAAAGAATCACAACTTTTCCTAGTCTGGCTCTTTACATTCTATATAATAACATTAAGTAATTATTCCACTTCCACCCCACCCTGCTAACACATCCAGGGGCTGCAAAGGCAACTAAAAGACATTAACCCATGACGACTAATCACGATTTAGAACTTCTCTTTGGAGGGGATTTTGAGGAAGGGATGTTGGGCATGGAAGCTGAGGAACATTCCCAAGCCAAACACTTATTTGAAAAGGTCATACTAGAATAGCAACGTGGTTTTCCAAACTTAAAGTCCCTAGATGCTTCATGACTCGTGCTATGGAGTGATGGCGAATATTAGCAAGATGGCCAGTGGGGTGAGAAACAAATTAACTCTGCTTTCTTTTACATTTGTATGTCCACTTAATAACAGATGACTTAATTTACAAAAATATTTACCCCTTACTTCAGACTGAAAAAGGTCTAAATGTAATCAATGAAGTCGACATTTTTATTCAAATGAAACAAATTATCCAAAGTTTTTTTAATTATAAAAATTAAACTCATTCATGCAACTGGCAAAAAAAGTGATGCTTCTTAATCGAAAACTTTACACCAGAAATTAGAAAGCTCTTTCACTGAAATGCTTCCCAGGAGCTAAAAATGTGCATGGGTTGGCTACTGTTGCTGCGTGTACCAAGCTTCTCAAAGCTAAGATAAATCCTCTGGACTTTGACAAGAGTATTTTTCAGATCTCTTCCAACAAATGGTTATTAAGACAAATACTTAAAGTGAAATATGTTATTAAGAAGGATAATGTACTGTATATTATCAGAGGTCTTCATCAGGATCATATGTTCTTGCTAAAGGACATAAGCACGGTTTTTCTAGAAGAGTTAACACGGCTTGCATTACCACTGAGTGATAATGCTAAAGATCATTTTTTTTGATCTACCACAACACATTCCAGTACTTTTTATGACTCAGAATTATGAAGTATTTTACACACAGCAACCATGATTGCAAATATTCATACACTGAACAAAAAACCCAAGCCCATTCAGTGGTGTCGGTACCAACGGTCTGTTTAGCAGGGCCTTTGGACTACCCGAGCTGCTAAGGGGGCACAGAATACCCATGAGACAGACAAACCCACAGTGGTCTGACTCAGGCTCCCAACCAAGCACAGCCAGTACTGGCAGTGTAAAATTGGTCCTGGTGGCTTTAAGCCATGGCCAGCCACTTCCATGGCTGGACAAGCTTAGTGCTGCCACCCCAGTTACAGCCGTCACCAGCCCCAGCAGCCCCCCCGCTTTATGCCCCGGTGCCAACAGCCCCTCCAGCGCCTCCCCCAGAGTGCCCAGCCCTCACCCAGATGCAGGAGCTGGACAGTCGAAATAAAAAACTTGAGGGGCAGATTTTTCTGAAAAGACCATGGGTTTGGTTTCAGAGTAATTTCCACGTGTAATGGCAGGACTTGCAACCGAGACTGTCAGTTTTCCCTGGCTGCACTAACATCATCAGGCATCTCCCCTTTCAGATGAAAGCCAGCAGCTGTTAAGTCGCACAGGTGAATTTCAGATGCATACACCTTGCTACAGTTGTTTTCATGTGCATTCAGGGGTACAGCCTTGGGCATCTGTCTTTTTGAAAGTTAGAACAATCCGAAAACAGCAACAGAAGGGGAAAAAAAATAAATCTACCTAGGACCTGTCCAGAACCCTTAGCACACAGAAGAGAAATAAGGAAACTGCCTCGGTTAATATGGAAGCGGAAAACTATTTTGACTTACTTTCCCTCTAAAAGTCTTGGAAGCATTTCTTAAGCATATCACCATGAACTACATCTATACAGAGAAAGACAGGTAGACAAATAATGTATTTTAACACATGTTAAATTTTTTTAATATTTATTCAAAGCCCATTAAAGTCACCACCATAATTCCTATTCACTGCCAACACAAGCAAGGTTGGGTCTTAATATTACAGTCATACTTTTCCTCAAAATAACAGCATCCATCCTACTCCTAGTCAAACTCCAGTTTCTTCATTAACTAAAGTCCCATTCCTTTACAAGAGAAACTATTCTTGAGTTTAGGTACTGGCAGCTGAGTTAAACCAAAATGGCTTAAAAAGTCTCTTAAGCAGTATACAAGTGATTCTGTAAAGCTACAGATATTTTTGGGAACAAACGGAAAGTGCTTTTCTTTTTTAATCTGCCAAATAAAACGGTGACATTTCCTGACTTTTTCTTGTGTATCTCCCATCAAAATTGACGGAAAGACTTCAGTGGCAGTTGACCTGGGTGCTTACTGTCTTTTGTACCTTTATTTTTTAAAAGAATTACAATTCTTTAAAAGGCCACTGTGTTCTGTACCACAGGTGCCAATACTCTAGATGGTCCAACATATGTTAAGAGTTTTCTAAAGTACTTTGGGATCCTTGGGGATAAAAGGTGCTACATAAATGTAAGATGTGTATTTTTAAATAACAAAATTGTGTCTCCCTTATAACACATGTACATCTAGATGTTTGCAGACTGCACAAGAAGCTGCATTTTTGTTCTTGTGAATACCTTATCACCCTGTCCCCTTGTGGGCGACACACTAAAAAAAGAAATTTTAGTTAAAAAAAAAAAAAAATCAAACAAAACCCAAAAACACACCCCATCCCCCCCGCCCCTTTAGATTCCAGGCTGAAAACCTGACAGAGCTTTTGCTATAACACCCATATTGAACTCCCAGTAAATCCTGTTCTAGACATTTATGAAAAAACGCACAGATAGAAAGGTAAATGTTAATTATGCACTATGATGTTTAAAGAGGTTTTATGCTGGAGTCTAAAATACACCCAAGCACTTCAGAAATAAACAGCTTTATACTTTATTCCTTGATTTCAAATAGTCTAAACATTTTAGCATTTGATGTGCCTTTACGCTCATAGCCTTTGCAGTGCACTTTTTGACCTTTCAGCACTCAAAAGTGGGGCTGAGATAACTAAAATCTGGGAAAGGTAGTAAAACATGGAGCACATAATAAATTAAAGACCTGGAAAATTGTGGTAATAAGCCCTTTGGGGTAAGTCTCTTTTAAAGCAGTAGCACTGTTTAATGCCACTGGAGCAATTCTTGTTTTAGTCAAGACTTGTGCTACAGAGCTTCACCTACTGGTTACAGATATGAAGTGTGTTTCTGTTAGGATGACATGATTCTGTTTCAATGAGTTTCTCGCTTTTTTCACGATGTCTTTAGAGCTTTGTCTACATAAAAAGGTAACAGCTGGGTGAAATGTTTAGCCCCATGTACACAGAAAGGCAAGTTACTCCTTCCGTCAAATGCTTCCATTCTCGAAGCATGAGGTTTGGGGAAGAAAACTAGGTGAATCAGTGGACTGAAATGAAAATTAACTTTGGCGAAGGGTCTTCTGGGATACCCTGTTTGTGCAAAGCCATATATGAATGGGAACCACAATTACCGTCTAGATCTCACCTATGCTCCTTTATAAAAGCGACTGCTAGAGAGAAGACTGCCTTCACAGAAAGGAAGAACAACCGGCAGCTGGATCCAGATGATGGAACTATCACGGTAATCAGAAAGGGGCAGAAATGAGAAGGAATGCCTCACACGATAAAGAATATCTGCACGAAGCCCTTAAGGAATCTCAGCAAGTCATGATAAAGACAGACTGGTCTTTCATGGAAACTTGGTAATGCAGAGATGTTGGTTGCGTGCATGCACAAACTCTGGGGAATTCTGTTCTAAGCTACAGAAGTTGAAAATAACTGAGACACAGGAAACCTGAAACTGTCTTGGACATCTGTATGAAGGGAGGCAAGACATGTTCAACTGGGGAAAGCACCCAACCACTGAGCTTCAATACTGAAGCCACGTGGACATGCACTTAATGAAGGAGTTGTAGTTACTGCCTACAAATCTGCAGTGAGAAAACTGGAGAAGCAACCAGCAATTCTGCAACGCATGAAAATCAGAAGTTAAATAAACTGTTAAAAAACCGGTCCCAGGTGACTGTCTGGTCTGTCCTCCTGCAAAGGGGCAGTACTGATGTAATTATCAGCGTTCATGTTCTCAAAACAACTGATGTGAAAACATGCTAAAGGTGTCAGTTGACAAATGATAGCAAACATAGATCAAAATGAAGCAAGCGAACTGGCAGGAAAAACGCGCGAGTGAATTGCCTGAGGGATCACACAGGTGTTATATATATGACCACGTGAACAGAACCGCATACAAATATTCACACGGAGCATCTTTTTACCCAGAACATTTTTTTATCTCCTCACAATTATAAAACTGTCAACTCAAATACATTTATTAGCACCCTAAAGAAAAAAACAAGATGACTCATTGCTATTTATTAGTTTGATATGTTAACTAGCAAAAGGGAAAAAATCCAGATGAATTAAGTACGTGGAAGCTGCCTACTCTTAATATCTCTAGCAAATCTTTGATCTATGTTAATCTCATGTTATTATAGGAAGCATGAGGGACCATCATTCATCTCACATATGAGCAAGGCACTCTTGCGTGTCATGATATATTTCTATCAAGAAGAAAATGAAGTCAAAGGTGGCTGTCAAGGCTGCAGGGTTTTGAGTGAGTAAAGAACCTCAGAATGGGATTTTTAACTTGCAGAATTTGATGGAGGAAGCAAGGAAATTTAATCAACCACTTCACATACACAGTACTTCATTGATCACCAAAAAGCTTTCCTCATCTAAATTTCTATAGAAAAATCTCGCCCAGTTTACCAGGTCGAGGGAACTTGCAAAGTCATCAACAGCAGTTCAGTGCACAAATGAAACAATAGAGTAGTTTGATACTGGAAAGGATGCCCTTTCATTATTCCTTTTAAATGTTATGTAGAGATGGGATTTGAGCACAGCGGTAAATGCAGGGCATGAGACTGTTGACAGGATATTAGAAGGAATCCTGTGGTGGCAAAGTCAATGTAATTCTCATCACTGCATAGAAACAGGCCTACGGTATTTTATGAGCAGTGAGTACAAATAATATTCACTTTGGCTTTTAGCAGAGTAGTGACTGGCGAAAATACAAAAATTCTTTTTAAAACAGAAGTCATTAAAAGTTGGTGGGTTTGGGTTGTGTTGTTAGTTCTTTTTTTTTTTTTTTTACTTTTTTTTTTTATTTGCCAGACTATGCTAAAAACCCAAAAAGGTAAAATTAGAAGAACATTGTCTTTGCACTTGAGTATCACTCTTTTTCTTTTACTGGTTAGTGTTGCATTACAGCATGGCACACAAAAGATCTCTCTGACGTCCAGCAGATACTGAAGGCATTTCACTCGTGCTGAAGTTAACCAGGAAAGTATCTGACTGATCATTACGGAGAGGAGTTACTGTCCTCACTGTCTGCAACAGATTCAACACCGATCGGCTGAGCGTTAGACTCTGACTCAGTTCGCCTGCTGATACTCTTGAGTGGTTAGTGCCACCGGCACCATTCCTCCACAGCAGCTTTCAAGAAGCGTTTGCTCTAGGACTTCAGAAAGCATCTGTGCAGGCACGCTGGAAGTTAGTGAGCTGTTGAGCTCATAGATAACTGCAGGAAAGCAAGTAAAGTGCGGCCACAAAGATCTAGCATTATGATTGCTTATTTAACCTCAAGTGAATACAAATATTTATACCACGGTCTTCTGAGCTCATCACCAAATGGTACTCTATCCCATCTCGTTGTTACCAAAATATTAACACTGCCACTACACCGTACTAAACTCCTTCATAACCAGAACAGTAAAAGGCATTTGGACACTTAATTTCTGCTATATAAAAAGTTACACCTGCACATTTTTGTTCTCTGGGCTTAGGGGTGAATATCTGTATGAGAACTGGTACTTTTTGGCTTCTTTTACCTAATGTATTTCAAATATCAAATGATTAAGAGAGAAACTGTACATAGGCAGAAGAGTTTACATCCCGCTGGTGAGGGATTGGTTTTAGCTCTGTGTTAGGGGCTTCAATAGAATTTAAATGGCACATCATTCTCATGGTAGCCTAAGCACAAGAACAAGCATCACCTATAACCAACATCTGTACAGAGGACAGTCCACAGCGGACTTCTCATCACATTAACATGTAAATGCTATCTGATCCCCAAAATGACAAGTACCATAAGATTAGCATGACAGAAAGAATATATGTTGAGTTGATGAAACTAGAGATCCACACATATACTGTGTTCATACTACTCACACATACCCTAAAATTAAATTAAATGGGAATAAAGGTCTATATTTAGACATCGATGCTTGAAGGTTTTTTTTTTTTTCTTCTTCTACATGGAGACAAGACTCCACCCGTGTTTAAAAAAAAACCACCACCACCAACCCAAACATCAATTCTCTCCTTCATTTTCCCACACTAATGCATTATTGACTACAATGTACCAAACTTGCACTTGCAGTCTAACCCACTATTACAGCACCTTGTATCAGTACTTTAAACATTGCTTAACAAGAAAAATATGTCAATATACAATGAAAGCTTTCATTTATGCTTTCAAATTGAGCAAACTGCTGCAAGCTATGTTGTAAATTACCCCCAAGAATGTTTAACTGGGCAAAATAGAGAACAAATTTTAGTGACATCAGACGTGACTGGATTCATAATTAGCAGCACTTAACAATATATTAAGTTTATCTCCTTTCTATTCCAGTGACCCTTTAGTTCTAAGCAATGTTTGCATCTGCTACCATAAATCACATCTCAGATTTGCCAACAAGCTTTGAGTACTTTCATTATTTGTGAAAATTACAAAGTGAACTCCTGGTTCAAAAATTTTTTGATAATGAGTTACAGGGTAGGTGGGAGCTGCCTGATCTCAGCTTCACTCCGGTCTCTCTCGAAACTGAAAGACAGCTATAACCAGTATTTACACAGAAGTCCATTGCTGCAATAACTGATGCTACCGACTGGTAGGGCTGTGCCAAACTGATCAAAACCAGGTACCAATGCCAAGTTAGCACTCTGCCTAAAGCAACTGTCAAGTCACGATAGATTAGACAAATCTGATCGCTCTATCAAAACATTCATCTCAAATCTTGATTAGTAAACCTATTGAGTTATGATTAATTCACAAGAGCGCTGCTGACAGATAAGGCACTTTATCTGACAATGTCTAGCAGTTGCTTTGTCTGAAGCAAAAAAAGCTCTGAAGTTGCTGGTAAAATAAAAGAGTATCAACTACACCACACCGAGAAGGATAACGAGGCTACACGCGCCTTTTAATTTAATAAAGGCTGATCTGTGAGAGCCTAGCTTCAGCCACAAAACCACAGGAAATGGAGGATAAGGGCCAGGAAATCATAGAAGTAAATGGCAGGAAAGGAGGCAAAACTGGCAGACTGAAAGTACCGAGCTGAAAGCTGCATAGGGTGGGCTGTAGGGGCTTTTAGGGCATCTAGGATGAATCAGGAAATCCAAATCTCCCTAGCTTTGAGGAAGAATCTGATTCCCAAATTACGGCATATGGCCTTCACCTATTGCATTGTCTTGTTTTTACTGTCTTGTGTAGGAGTAATACACTGCAGAACAAAACACTTGTGTGAGACGTGATGGCATCTACTTTGCGCTTCCAGCGAATGAAACAAATGGTTAAACCCAAAAAATCCTGTCTTGAATACATTACACTAGGAGAAGAGACTTCACTGTTACTAAAATGATATTAAAAGAATATCTCACATTCTTCATAATTTATCATAAAATTCAATAATAAATAAAACAAATTATTGTGTTTCTGCAGCTTTTAAAACTATCAACAATCGCGGCATTTTTACAACTAACAAAAATGCAGCACTATGGAATTATCAAACTTCTTTCAGTGCCACCTCTGCCCACTCACGATGAATTTGTCCCAGGCTCAGTATCTCATAACAGACCTTCCTTTACAGGGTAAAGTGAAAACCTACCGGTTTCAGCTGCGTTTTGCTACCCTGATAGCTGCATGGGCACATGGGCAGATCATTAGAAAGCTCCCCATTACTTGAATTTGCAGCACAGTCAGTGAAAAATAGGTATTGTAATATTCGGCTCCGACTTAATGAAGAATCCACCTTCTCCAAGTCACTTGTTATCTTATCCTGACCTAATAATTTTACAAAAACCCTAATGCACTATAATTATGTTTCTCCCCAGCCAGTATTAACCTTTCTGTGACTCTTTTTTCTTTCTTCTCTCTCACACATATTTATTTATTTTACCTAGCCTCTGTTAATCAATGTGAACTGCAGATGGGGTCAAGGAAAGCTACTTCCTCCTTTGATAGCCTCCAATGCTTTCACTCCTGGGGATAAAAATGCTTTAAATGGAGTTATATTCTAGGAAAATCAATATATGATTACTGCAAAGATTTGTATCGATTGCCCTGTTGCATTGCAAAAAGGCTGAAGAAAAATTGCACGGCACATTCCCTTCATTTTCTACTTCATAGAACTTGCTGCAAATATTTTGAGCAAGTAAGAACTGTTGAAACTTTATTTAATAACCTAAACTTTTCTTCGTTTAATCCTGCTACCTGTGTGTTTACTTCAAAAAAAAACTCCCCACAGACATCTCTTTTATAATGTCTGAAATCAGAGCTACTCAAGATCCTGAAAAACAAATGCACTGCAGTAATATCTAATAAATATCTCTCCATAACTTCACCACTTTTATGCATTTCACACACACACACAAAACGTTCTTATTTTCACTGCTTTACTAGAATTGTTCATGCTTCTTCCTAGCACAGACACCACACCAAATGTTCAGGCTGGATCTTGTTTTCAGACTATAGTGGTGGCGGAACTGGGTTTCCTGGCCTGGTTTCATTTGTCATGATGTAACCAGAGCCAGACTTGTTCTCCCTCTTGAAAGTCCTAAGAACTGGAAATACAGCTTCACCAATTATTGCACCAAAATAAATTCTCCATCAGAAACAGATTCCCACTCCATTCTCCCCCAAGAATTATGTTCAAGTTTGAAGAGAAGCTTATAAAATTCTTTACAGGAATCTCAATTTTTTAAAATGCATCCTTATTTTGCAAGAATAACCTAAATGCTTTCAGCAAATGGTTTTCAGACAATGGCTTCTGTAAACTTATTGCTTCCTGCATCACCTATGTTTTATTTATGTTACATGGCATGCTATCCAAATATCAGACTGTTGCTTTTACTGCTTCAAAGAATAATTTAAAAATGTTAAATAAAGTAACATGCCACGATACTTCAAAGTCAGTTTGGATAAGCTACTGCATTTCTCTGTTCATCAGTTTCCTGAAGGACAGTATTATTTACCTCTTTGTAAATTATTCAGAGACCTACTGCCAAAAAGTACTACAGAAGGACTAACATAATGAGGTTTCTATTAGTGAACACAAAATACAAATATGAAGCTCTATTTTAAAAGGTACTGGATTTGTACCAAAATGTCCAAGCATTTCCCTGAACGCACACAAATTCTTTGAACGTGGCAAAGAAATAACAGGAACTTAGAATTTGCAACTTGTTCCTTTCATTTCCAAACTACACTTACAAATCAGCTCATGTAGCTCTAGTACCCTCATACTCGATATGGAGTTGCTGGTCAAAGCATTCCTGATTACAAAATGCATGTCCATCCAGGTCTGATTATTTTCACATGTTCAAGTGATTCAAGTGTTGTCTCACAGTCATTTAACATAGTTTTTACTGTGGCTCTGTTAAGAAATAAGGAAAAAAATGTAAAGAATGAAGTGATTTTTCAAACTGTGTTGATGAACGTATAGTTCTTTAGATCCTTACTCTTTTCTCCAGTTTTCTACTTCAGTGGCTTTATAGTTTTATTAACATTTCTTTTTTAAAAAGATCTTTTAAAATCCTTTCTTTCTCCAGTCCTCTTTCCTAGAGGTAGACCATCCTGCGTGTGTGTTTGATGACCTTTGTCCTTTTTCTGTTAAGTCTTCAATCTAACCTTTGTTACATCTTCTGCTTTCTGTTCCTCTCCTTATACGTAATATATCTCAGTTTTGAAGAAGTCCTGAGGATATCCTACTGGCTCCTTCTGTCACTCACATTTTTCTAGTTCAGAAACACTGTAAATTATTTCAATTTCAATTACGTTAAAAGATTTTTCATGGCATGGTCCATCACAGTATCTAGCAGAATTCTTCAGGCTTTTCTCATATTGCTCATTTTCATTGTTAAGAAATTCCTGACGCCAGGTTTCTTTTGTTAATTCTTTGCAACTTTTTCTCTGCTAAACATACTCATTAACTGACAAAGTGACATCATTTATGTAAAGAGAGGGTAATACTAAGCCACATCCAATTCATGAGACTAATATTCAGAAATTTTTCTTGTCTAGATATACATGTGTAGAAAAAATAGTAATTCTGTTTCAGGTGGAGAGTTACTAACAGCTCGATAATTTGGATGTCTGGCCATTTAACTGTTCTGGTGGAGATGATAAAGACTAGGAATAAGGTTTGTTGCCAGATTATGATTTATGTTAATTACTGGGTGAATAGAGGGTCCCAAGTAGTTTTGTATAATAATTACTTGTATAATTGCACTTTAGACATTTCTCAAAGAGTGCCTGGAGAAAAAGATAGGCACACCTTTTTATGGAATGTATATATAAGCAGAGTAAATATATACGTGGTACTTGAACTCCTGTGAAAACCTGTCTCCGTTAATGAGATGGTTAAATGGAAGGTGTTAGCTGCTGAGCTCTTTAAAAATTTGAATCGGTGTATTTTCCCATCCTTTCTCCTGCAAGACAATCTCACTCCATACCAGATTGGGACGTTGCTACCCAGCCTCACGCCACACGGCTGTATCGCTAGTGTCTTCTGGAAGAGGGTGACAGCAAGCCACCCTCCCGCCACGTCTCCACTCTGCGCCAGGGCAAGAGGTAACAGTTACAGGGCTCCTGCAGCACACCCATCCGAGCCACCAGAGCAGATCCTGCACTGCATGCACTGGGGCGCATGGCATAAGAGGTAAGAATCCCCTTCATTCATACTTAGAGGAGGAGAAAAGTACCATTTATACCAGCCCTTTTCTTATTCCCTAGGTATCTGCACGTGGCCACACTTGCAGACAGAACAGGTAGTCTGACAGATCCTTGGTCTGCACTAACTCCTTTGTTTCTCCCCATGTCAGCCTACCCACCTTGGAAAGGCGGATGCTCCTCACCGGCAGAAGCAGTGACACTACACATGGCCGTGTCCAACTGCCCTCTACTCTTCTGCAGCAGCGTAAAATGGGTTACAGACTAGTCGTACCTTTTAAGATGAAATTGGCCTGGGGCTTTTTGGATAGGTGTTCTCATAAGAGAGTAATGCATAGAACATGCACTAAGAGTCACAAAGGTAAAGAGAAAAAGGGAAAGAACTCAATTCCTATTAGGACACATAAAATAAATATATACAGGAAGCACCTCACGCCCTTCTCTGTAAAAGGAATTAACATAGGCAGAGAAGCTTGCTCCTGATAAAAACAAGTCAAATATAAGATAACTTTATATTTTTTTACTAATTCTGCTTTTACCTATGGAAAAGTAAACAAAATAAATGTAATTTGAATTGAATACTGGCTGAATACAGCCAGAATGACTGTCTGTCAAAAGACCCCTTAGATTTATAGACGGCTTTTGCTAAAACAAATGGAAAACTATACGTAACGTTTCTAAACTGAGTTTCTCGAATTACAGGAGAAAATTCACTACTAGCAAGAAGTGAAGTTTTTATCTTCTATATCCCATTCTAAAAATTGTGGCCAAGTATTTACCACCAAATTTAAAAGCCTGCTACTAAATATTGCTAGTTTACCTCCACATTATAACACTAAAGATTAAATTATTTAAGATTGTACTTTTTAACAGGATACATCTTTACTGAAGCCTGGACCAAAACCCTGGCTGAAGCAGATGGGTACGTAGTGTAAGAGATACCAAGTTCAGTACAACTCCGGATCTCCTTCAGCAGAGACGAGTAAAGATCCACCCCATACATCTAAGCAAGCTTGTTGGTTCTGAAACACGCATTCTTACCTACCTAATGAAAATAATGTCATAAAGAAGAACAATAGCCTCAGTCCAGCTTTTCAGCTACTCCCAAAATTCCTGTAAGAATCAATCATTAGCTAGTGGCAAATGTCTTTGTTCCACTGAATTCAGTAGAATTACAGTAGTTCATCCTAGGTGTGAGTCTGCCCAAGATTTATATACGAACAACTAACTCCGCTCTCTCATAAGGGTAAGATGCTTATGAAAAAGCATGTTGGTGCTAAAATGAAGAACGATACTCATTTCTGTGTTGGATGAATCCTCTGAATGAGGAGGTCTGGATACGCGAGGTGATACAGCATGTCAGTATCCCCTCACATCCCCTTCCCCTTCCTCCTCAATCCCCTTCCCCTCCAACCTTTTCCCCATTCTAAAAAAGGTAGCAATTATTCAATTAGGCAAAACTAAGTACGTTTTAACTTGGAGATTTTCATCCTCTGACAAATAACTATCCAGAAAGGCAGCACTTTCACCCTGCATTTTCAAACTGGTCACCCGCAAATGTGCAGTCAATCCCATAGCAGAAGAGTGAGTGTTTAGATCATGACTCTGCAGTTCAGGGAATTCTCTGTCATCTGATGAACACCAAGGAGTGACCACAACACTGAGAAAATGGTAATAGCTGTTAAAGTAAATGTGATGTAGCCCACATAACAGAAGTCGGTGGTATGCAGAATCTCTTCCAGACATTAGGGCACCACGAGGTGGTCAGTGAAAGTAAGATTATCATCTCCATTAGAAGGGATGTTAGGCTTTCACAAAATAAAGTTTCATTTTAATTAAACCAGATTAAAGATATCGCTCAAAATCTAGAGTAATTATAACCAGGCATTCTTGAAAAGTACCCTGGGCACTAGTGAACAATTCCAGAATAATGCCCTAGATTTAAAAATTCCAATAATACGTATGTATATATACACATACACTCATTTTAGGGCTGTCTCATAAAAGGATTAAGTTAAAACTGAGTATAGACCCAAATACATGGAAATCTAGACCCCATTTACTCGATACATATATAATTGCTATTCCTGTGTAATCTATGTGTAAAAATCTGGTTTTGTTACATTCAGAAACACAATTTCTTCAATGTACAAAACTGTATAGTTTATTAAATAAACACAAACTGGGATATAATGGCATACATTTGTTTTCATTACAAGTAGTAACGCAATATTTCTCTAAGGCTTACTACATTAGCATTTCTCCCCATGTTCAAGTGCCTTTGAACTTTCTGAAAAGCTACATCTGTTAGCTCCCTTGTATACAGCCGAAACTTACCAAGTGAATTAACTTTTAATATAAATTGCTTTGTTTGCTATTAAGATTGATGTTGGACACACTGTACTGTAAGTTGCAAACTGCAATTACAATTCGCTGCAATTATCTCTGGTTGTTAATAGCACAAGATAGCGTGTCACTTTCTACCAAGTGTATAATTTATCATTTGGTTGGGTTTTTTTTTCCCTTCATGAACTCTTGTGGTATTCCAAATGTATAATCTTGTTGTATTTATTTCCCAGTGGTCCAACAAAATGCACAGCAAGTGCTGACTAGAACAAACTAAAAGGCAGTGCTATTGACAAGCCGTCACTTGAGCAGTAATGAACACTCTGCCTCTACTTTCACCTCACCAAACTAACAGCTTTAATTTATGATAAAGCAAACGAGAGACAACCTCCAGTTTTATTATACCCTCAGTGCTGTTTCAAATAAAGTAATTAGAAGGTCAAGAGGCAGGTCTAGAAAGCCAAATACAAATGCAAGCCCTCTGCACTGACGTTTTAAAAAAATCTTGACTGTTCAAAGAGCATTTTATCCATCCCTCTTCTGCAGGGCAGTGCAAGGCAGCTTTTACCACCGTAACCAATCTGAACCAGTGTGGGTCAATTCTTTGCTGAGTAATGCAGCCCAGATGTTGAGAGATACCTAGCAGACAACAGCCCTTCCCCAGGCCTTTCATTTACAAGAAAGGTACAGGTGAGTTTTAAAAGCATGTTTTCCAACAGTAACTTTCACATAAAAGTGGCTTTTTTTTATTTTTCTTTTTAGAAGCATGAGAAATTTCATGGGATACCATAAAAAAAAACAAAAAAAACAAAACAAAAAAAAAACCCAGAGAGAGAACTATCTGAAATGAATAAATAAAAAAAAAAAATCTACATTAGAAAGGTGAGCTTAAATCATCTGAAAGCTTATTTATAACTGGACAAATAAACTATTCCTAGAACTGCTGAAGAACTTGTTTTTCTTGAATGATTGGACCAACTGGAATAAAAGCACATAACTACATTTGGTCTTTGGAGTATTGTTGTATAAATATTTACAAATAGAGAGATATAATTATGCTAATGCAGCACGTCTCCATTTTCATTATATGATAGCATCTTGAATTTAAATTTCAGTCAAAAGTATCTCCTAACACCTTAGAAGCTAGTCAAAATCATTCCTCAGCCAGGTACAATGAAACCTGTACAATTAAGCATTCTTATTAGGCAGCCAGATGACCTAAGCTACATGAAAGGCTACTCCAGCGTATTACTACAGTTCTGTTATATGCTGATTGGAAAATTACTTCCCATTAAGAAACTGTTTGGGTTGAGCCTTTGATGAGTTGTCTTAGACTAGCTTCACAACTTAAGATAAACCACTGAACTCCAGCCAGGTGTGAATAAAAGGCAGCAGCTCTTTAACACAGATCAGCAGTTCAGGAAAGCTAAATCGGAGTCCAAATGAAATGTCTGGGGAAGGGAGTCAGGACATGGCTACCTACATGGCCATTCGCTCTTCACCAGAGTGCTTGTAGAATCCACACTGGGAATTCTCACAATACCTTGAAGGCAGAACTTTCCCTCATCCAGAATATTGCTGTTCCACCAACGCCCCCGGATTCATGCAAATACCTCTCCACCGACAATACCACACCAGGAACAGAAAGAAGAGTGCCACCTGCAGACTTACGCCACACGCTAACTCAGCACCAAGTTTTTCTGCAACGCATTCTTGTAAAACCACCACAGCAGCTTGTTCACATTGCCTTAGCTAAATATCCTGGTGGAATTCATACACAGAGGCTTCTCTGACTGCATCCAGAGCTATGGCTCTCAACTACTCGTGTTATTTCTCTCTGGCACAGGCATTAGATGAGTTTTAACATACACGACAAGAATTGCACCCGAATGGAAATTAAGGCAAAGGTCTCACAAGTGTGTGCATTAGAAAACACTGAGATTTTGCAAACGCTTGTGCATCAGGGGAGTTTTTAGCCTCTAGTATATACTATATTTTGGTAAGCCTGTCTTACATACTTAATGGTCTCTTAATTAAGATTCTGTTGTAGCATTTTTCTCAAAGTAATTTTTGCTCTATCATGGCACGTTCACATAGCAAGTGCAATTATACTTAATGACATAAGTGGTGTAAATGTATGATTATATAATTAGAACATGCAGTTATGCTGTGAAGGTCCTCATGGAACTGAAGAAACCCCAGAAGATACTCAACACATACATGATATAATTAACATAACGCAGCGACCTCCACTTCAGTTTTTACAGACAACACACCGAGGGAATCGTTTCAGAGGTTTTCTTAAAAAAGCTGTCCAAACAACAATCCTTTACACAAACCATTGAAAGCAGCTGCCACCTTCCCTCTTCCACAGTTGCTGACGGTGATTTTAACGTTTGTAGTGCTAACAGGGACAGAAAAGTCTGAGCGACTACAATGAAAGCAGAGATGGAATTATATGGACATTCTGCTCAATAAGGACGTCTTCTCTTTCCACATCTTAATTACCACTCCTTTATAACTGACGCACTTACGTGTTATTTGCTCTGAATTCAATTATTTGGTCTAAATGTCCATAATTTGTTTTCTCACAGTATGATTCAGTTACAGACAAACAAGTAACATCACAGCAATACATCTACAGTAGTAATGAGAAGCACTTTGAACTGCAAAGTTTTATCCTGGCTTATACGAAAAGTCTGAAGCTATTTGAATTCAGACTTAAGTGTTTCAATGAATCCCTCACGACTCCACTGTTTTTCCCTGATAATAGTCTTCAGGGTCTATTTCCTCAAACTGGTGTTTACTATATGAGGTTAAATTTCTTTTTGTCTCTGCTGCGTACTCCCACCTAACATTTTCCACCACATACACAGTGAACCTGCTTTTTTCCTACCTCTCAGGTCAACAGCACCTGCAAAGATCACTTTGCTTGCTATCTTTTCCCACAAGAAACTCCAACTCTCAAGCTTCCACTTTCCATCTACCCTCAGGGTAAGTAAATTCTTTACTAAGATGCAGCTGAAACTGATGGCTGCCCCTGCTTCCATCTTATGTTTACTACCTCCCTTATTCAAATGGCTCTTACACCAAATGCTGAATACAAGAGGTCTATAAACTTTGCATGGAAGTTGAAAAAATAAATACACAATATATGCATCACAAAGTTCAGAATGCAGCAAAGAAACATCGGATGCCCCTACTGCTCAGTGTATTTTTAGACTGACATACTTGATGTCTGTATGTAGTACGCAAAAAATTACTGAACTTGGGAGTAAGTGTGTGTGTTTGTGAATATAAGAAATTGAACCTTTCGATTCAATATATAAGGAAATCTTCTTTGTAGCAGTACCTGCTGAAATGCCATCCAAGCTCATAAGATTCATACCAGATAATATTCAGTGTTAAGCGTTTCTTTAGCAAACCTTTGAAGGGTTCTCAGATTTATGATCTTTTGACAAACGGAGCTTATGAGGATCATTATAAGATGATTTTATTTTTTTTAAATCATTAATTCCGTGACTCAGACAGAACAAAGCACAACAGCAGTTATCTTCAAACTACTGTTCGAAGACTGTTAAGCACAAGAGGAAATACTGAGGATATAAGGAAATCTGTGAATCAGAGAAAGCTGTTGGTATGCAAGGGTGCAGATCTACCAGCTGGTCTTCTGCTTCAGCTGGTTACCAAAGGGCCAGGAAGAAATTAGTCTCAGACATCAGTTGAAAGAACACCTGGACATTAACCTGGGGCACCAATTCCCTTATGAACAAGGTAATCTTTGTTTCCTCACCAATACATCCAGAAACTAAATAATGGCTATTAAAACAAAATAAAAATCCTTGCTCCCAAGTGTCCTTAAATCACTTCAATAAAGAAAAAAAAAAGATTTATGAAAAGGCTAGGGGAAAACACAACAACAGGCTTTGAGATACAAGTGAAATAAACTGCAGTAACGTCTCTGGCCTTCTTGACAAAGGCATGCAAACCTAGGGCTGCGGGGACAAACTAATTTGAAAGTCTGCATCTAATTTATTTCTAGTAAAGACAACAAAAAATAGTTGATCCTTTCCTCAAGCATTCAGCTCGTTGGATGAAAATGGAGCACAAGGTAATGGAGTTCACTGTTTGGACTGACAGAACTTCTACACTGAAGACGATACTGGTTCTCAAAATAAAAACTATGCTATATTTTGGCTAGCAGCCTGTACTTTCTCTTCTTCAGAGATCTTGCCTTAGGATACAGAATGAGGACACAGTTTGTGTTTGCATATTTAGATCATTCCAAAAAAATGAGTATTGCACAATTTCCATAGACATTTACAAAATCTCATATATGGCTAAGTAGAAACTATTAGCAGTGTGTGAATCATATTATATTTGGCAGCACTGTTATTTAGACTGCCAAATACCACCCAATTCCAAATGCGAGCCTAAACCTCTGTTTTAATACTCCAGCAGACTCTGCCCTTCAGAAATCTTCAAAAGGAAACGGTAAAGAATTAAATGAAATCATTACTTTTTTCCCCTATAAATAAAGCTTTTTTTTGAAAAAAGCTTAATATATTTTTCCGAAGAAGGATATTCTTCTTACCACATATTTGATTGCTTTGCTATCCAAAATGAAGAAAATGTTATTTTATTTAATTTATAAAAATTTTATATTTGCCTTTTGGTTTCTGTTATCCTGTGATTTGGGAAGAAAAGAATAGAATGATTTCTACTGCCACATGGATATACATAAAGAAAAATGTATTTGCCACTCAAACTGGAAACAAAGATGAGAAAAATAATTGGTTTTAATGATTAAATTCAATACTTAAATTATTTCTATTAAACTGTCAGTACATTGTGTAAGAGAATTCAAATTCCACTACAAATTTGGCATCATTCTGCTTGCCATTTTATTTTTTTCTCTTGTATTCATGGTGAGGGCCGTGTATCACTTTCTCGGTATTTTTGTCCTTCTCTAGGCAGCCAGCAGCATCCCGCCATAGGATGTGATGATGGACCTTCTGTCCACTCAGTTGGTATCAACAAATTATTGCAGGAAAAATTTACATCGCTGATGACAGGTAACCCTATTCCTACAGAAGCAGGAAAACTAGATAACGTGCATGCAGAAGGACTGGGGAAGCGAGAAGCAGATAGAAATTTTCAAATAACTCATGTTTTTTCCCACTGCTGTTTTCTGCAATAAAATGCACAGCATATTTTACATTCCTACACTAAGGTACTATTTTCCCCCAGTTAGTACTAAAGCCAGTCTTCCGTCATCCCCATTCAAAAGTATATACAGTGAGTGCTAGATGATGATTGACGTTTCATAGCTATATTTGGATGGTAGCAAATTTTATTACTATGATTTTATTACTATGCCATACAAGTACATGCCAATGATGGAAAACGATATTCTGCAGTTTCCAAAGGTAGCCAACGTATTCCTGATGTGCACTTTTATGCCAATTTTCATTTATGTTTTGCATTAGTTTTAACCACCGTCCTTCAGATAGATGGCACGGAACCAAACAGAAATACTCCTCTCACAACAGATTTTCTTACTGTAGTAATGCAATACAAATTCTACTCCAGCCAGATAGAGGAGTCTTCCATTTTTGGGTCAGCCTTCATTTGCATGTTATGCACACACTAAAGATGTATATTTTATCTCTCAATCAGTTCATAGCTGTACATGAAAGACACTTCCTAGAAATTCTTTGCTACAGCTTCTGATTCATGATGTATTTTATGGAAGGCATATTTTAGGTTGTCTCTCCTTTGATTTCCCACAGAAACTAATAAATAATCAACAAAAATATGATTAAAGACATTGCTTGAACTCTCAGCCAAAATGAATACTAGCTAGTTGAAAATCTTTCTGATCCAAATCTGTTTATCTTAGAAACAGAATTCTAACTTAGGTTTTAAAAAGCCTGATGAAGGTTTGAGCTAAGTTTTGACATGATAGTTTCATATTCAAAATATCTCCTGAAACAAGAGGGAAAAGGTTATGAAACTTGAAATCATAGAGGGATAAAATACAGCTTTTAACAAACTAGAAAAAAGTATTTATCTATAACTGCAATTCTCAAAAAAATATCCAAAATCCTTTGAAATCTTATTCAACCAGTACTTGATGTATTCTTGTGAACACTGCTTTAAGTCTTTGTTGAGGTAACTATAAGATCACAGCCAACAATAGATAATAGATTAAAAATATTCTAACTTATGTCTGCCTTCCAGAATCAAAAGGTGAGGAAAAACTAAATATAAAACTTCAAACTGAGTATTTCCTGTAATTCAATTCTCTGTAAGTCCATCTGTTTATCTAAACGTTGATTCCAAACTTCCCAAACATATCCAACAAATTAGGAAGTGGGCTTACATTATGTTTATTTTGAGAACATACACGGGACTTCTTCCTTGTCTAAACTTGCTTTTACAAGTATAGGAAAAATACAAAAGATCTGAGTAAAGAATATAATTTATGAAAACATATATGACCTCTAGGCTTTATAAAGAAGTATTTGTTTTCATAGACGTAAACCTGAGATACTTTTATAGATCAGTTATTGCTATCTGTAAACGTCCAAGATCTGACACGAGAACCTTGTATTTTGTTAGGGAAGAACAGTTTTAGCTCCGAAGAACAACATGAACTAAGTAAACATGAGTGGAACCACCAAAGGAAGGGATTCTTTGTAAGAAGCTGAGAAATACTAATTACAACTTGCAGTTGTTTTCTTACAAAAATATTGCTAATTGACCACTAACTATTAAAAAAAAGTTGTTTTACAAGTCAGAACAACAACTACAGCACTTGTTAGACATATATTTTAGTCAATTCTATATTATACGCGTCCATTTAGCCAATTCTATACATTTCAGTAGTTTGGAAATAATCACTAGTTATGTAAATATTTAGTGAAGAAGACAACAAGTGAGAGTTAGGTCTACGTTTGGAAAAGAACTGAAAATGTTCAAGATGATAATTTTTTGAATAGTTGTTTTTTAATTAAAATAACCCCAAAGTTAGTGCATTGGATATATCACCAAAAAAATTTGCTCTTTTATTTTTGTTTTTGACGTCCAGCAAGCACTTAAACCTTGTAGCTCAAGTCCTCTTACATATCAATTTATTTAAAGGTTAGAAGAGGAAAATAAGCTTTCCTGTGTTTTCAACTCTCAATTGGTTTCTCAGCTTTGAATGAATTAGCCAGTGAACGGAGCCACAATGGAGGGAAAACTGTCTGCGTGCTGCTACCCCTGCCAACAGCCAGCTTAGCAGTTTAGCAGACTGGCTCCAGGTCTTTAACTCTTTCAGGCATTTGACTTCCTTTAAAACTTCAGCTGTAAACAAGCGCGCTGCTTGATTACTGTTGTAATACAAACAGGTTTCATCGATCTTAAGAAGTCTGTACATTAACACTGTCTCTCATGTTTGTTTTTACATATTTATTTTAAACCATAATGATTCAAATATAAACCCCAGTTTTCATTCATTTCCTTACACTGATTCTTTTTTGTTTACCTACTCTAACTTGTATATAACATATTTAAATTTGCCTTTATATTTCTTAAGAACAACATGGACCTTTACTTCGCTATATAAATTCTTCTCCAATAGCTTTTCCAGAGGGTCTGAGGAAAACAGACAAAACTATGCTTTCTTGGAGCCCTCTCTGCCAGCCCCGCTCAGCACTTTTAGCAGGTAGGTAGTTCTCACAGTCACGTTTGCAACTGGGGCAAAGTCGTCTCCTTAACTTCAAAATTTAAGGGAAAATGAGAAGCAAATCTTACTTCTTAAAAGCATCTGGAGTAATTATACAAACATGAGCAACAAAATGCCTCCTTCCTCAAAGATGTGTTGATGCAGCATGGAAGAAACATGCCCTAAGCCTGTAAAGCCCATGTGCAGTTACTTAGTGCTCCAGTAAGACGACTTTCTCTGTTCACGGTAACGAGTGTTAACCGTTTAGAAATCTTGGTGATAAAAAGCAGATGCCCAGAAAAAAAAGCTTAATTTGATTTAGAAGAGAGATGTACCTCTAATACATGACCTAACATAGGGACTGGGTCTGTTTGAACCCCAGCTGACACAGGTGGACTTGCAGGCAGTCTTCTGCGGTAGCCAGCCAGGAAGACCTCGCCATTTAGAGACCGTCCCCTGCGCTACAATTGTTTACACAAGGCGTCAGACGGGAATAGCTGAGTGATAAAGTTTGCACATAACCAGTAGGAACTAGTCATCTTTCAATCCTTGTTTATTCTGATAGAAAATCAAAATACTAAAAGTTCGCAAGCAGGCACAATGCAGTGTTCCCAAGTACTGCATTTTCCCAACATTGTTGCGTTCTTAGTACCCTTTTCATCTGACTTTAAGCAACTATATTCCCAAAAAAGCAGTTTTCAAAACCAGTGCAGGCAGCGTCCAACAAAACCACAAAGATTAAATGAATTCTTGTGCAGAAAAGCTCTGAAAACAGTAGTCAAATGTGCCACGCTTGTTATGCTATAAAATATACAGAGCTGATTTTTTTTTTTGACAAAAAGGACATAAGCATTTCTATTTATTACATAATTGAAATGCTCTTCCTTCCCCCTCTTCTGTGCAAACATGGTACTTTTTTCCCCTCATAGTCTGCAGATGACACACAAAATGATGTTACAGACTTTCAGGAAATATGAGGATTTGGGTACGCAGAGTAAATACACTTCTGCAGTAAACAGTTTATGCCTTTGAAACGTTTTCATTCCTTATGTAATTTACAGAAAAAAATCAACAGCATTGAAACAAACACATGTCACAACATTATCTGCTCTAGCGAAAAAAAGATCTAGCGTTACTGAAAGATGAGCTGACATTTGTCCTTAAATGAAGAACACAAGCAAGTTTACACCCTCCTGCTGAAAGGACATTCATAACAGAGTATCTTAACCCAGCCTCAACGCACTAAGACATTTCGCTAAGCATCTCTTCAGTATTGGTGGTGTTCCAGGCATACTTTAAATATAATATGTGAGCATAGTGCAAACATATCATTTAGCTTGTGAGTAAATGTGATTTTAAATATACCTTATGCATGGAGGCCGGGGAGATCTATTCTCCTGTCTGTACGAGCTGCTCTTTGCAGCCAGCTAACGAGCGCTTTCTCACATTTCATGAAGAGACTCATCCAGGCTCATGGAGGGAATTCCTGAAAGGACTACAAAATTTCAGCCAGAGCCCCCAAACCGAGGCATGAACCACATAAAGACTGGTCTTCTTCAATGCATCAAACAGTTTCTACTCCATAATTTAAAATAAATTAAAAAGGAAACAATTAAAAATTATGGAAAGCATAACTGACTATGCCATGTCAGCAACCACTCTGTGGGCTGATCATCCCAACACAGTGGAAACTAAATTTTAAAGTAGTACTTCTCTCTCCCTGAAGTCCTTTGTGCATATTTCATATCACTTACGGTCTTTAAGAGCAAAACATCAACAACATTAGCTGTATCAGTACAATCGACGCAGAACTGAATGTCACAAACATTGGCACATACAAGCACCAAGGTAACCTCTATGAATTACAAAGAAGCTCCAGGATTTCCTAGCAGAGAACACAAACACTTGAAACAAGCTGATTAAAAATTATTTTGGTGCTACTTACACTCAACAACTAACTGGAAACGAAAATGTCTATTTTCAGCTTTCTATATGAAACTATAGGTCCCTTATGAACCATTTTAACGTAAGAATTTTAATTATTCAGCTTTGCTCCCTAATACTCTATACTTGCAAATATTTAAAATAGTATGCATCCTATGCATCCCACCAACAGATGTATATAGAGTTAAGAGCTGTAATACGGTAGGCTGAGGATGTGCAAATTAGCATGGTATTAATTGAACAACTATTGCACTTAAAGAGGGAGCTGAAAGCATGAGTTACTGTGCATGAGTGATGAGTGTCAATGATGAGCCCTATAAATCATAGTCAAACTAAGCTTTGCTTACCTAGTGTCTGTTTATAAGGAGGATAAAAAATTACTTTTCAGTACAGAAATGTCTTCTAACATCTCATAACAACAGAATTAAAAATATAATAACTATAACCGAGTGCACAAATTTATTTCTTGCTTCCAAATAGTACCATTATTTCTTCCTATGCTCATCCATTTTGTTTTGTTACCCTAAAAAAATAATTCTGGGATACTATAATAAATACTTACACATCACGAACAGAATATATACAAAGAATATAAATGCCAACAGAAATGCCAAGAATGCACGGCAGTGATTACAATCTTTGTTGACAATTTGTCAATAACACCAAGCATCTAGAATTCAAGTCTAAACTAGAACAGTACCAATAGCTATTTCTACAGAATTAATCCCTAGCCTGCATCCAATTTTGCGTAAGATTATTAGGCCACTTCCTCAGAAATGTGATACATTCGCTTTCTACAATCCTAGACACTATTTGTGGCTCTGCACCCGAAACAAGCAAAATCTCTATCAAATTCCTGGGTCTGCTGTAGTTAGTAGCAAAGTTCTCACAGCCAACAACGTAGCCCTGTGTTCCTTCATAGTAGGAGACTGAAATGACACAATATATGAATAAAAACGGCAAACTCCAATAAAGACTAAAATACAGGGCTACTGTCATATTGACAGTTTTCAAGACAAAAGGCTGAGCAGCAGCCAGGGAGAGGGAAAAACTACATGGGGAAGTGCAGCATCACAGATTCTCCAGCAAAGGCCCTGAATGGGTTTGTGTATCTTAAATCTCATTATTATTCACTCTCAAGTCAACACTACTAAGACGACACCAGAGCATCCATTCTGTTTAATATAATCCACCATATTTCCTCTGCATACTGTTCTTCCAGAAAGTATGAAGTGTTTTAAAGTTCCAAAAGCTAAAAAAGAATAATTATTGCATTTATAAAAACTATTTAATAACTGTATTAGCGAAGAGGAAAAAACAAAAAGAAGAAATCTGTGATGACCAGTAATCATACACTCCCTTCAACGACAGCCACTCCTGTCTCTGACACATGACCTGTTTGTCTCTGAGAATTCTTTTTAGCCTGTATGAGCACAGTTAACTGTTCGACTTGTTCTGCAAGTTGCTTTTAATTGCTTTAATGTGAAAAAAACAGCGATAATTAAATTATCATGCAGATCTCCCAACCGTGTTGACAGTTTCAGTAGGAGAAACATCACATTAAAGTACACTGTCACAGCATAGAGTAAACCATGAGCAAACCCTTGGAAAATGGCCATGTTGATGCCAGCAGTGAAAGCTGAGTAAAAATATTAACTTCATACAAGACAAAGTGCTACAGCAAAGTGACAATTATAATCCATTTTAATGATTATTTTCAGAACCGTACAGAAAAAAAGAAAAATATCTAACATACAACTTCTGTAAACCAATAACATAGTAAATTCATACTCCTGTAGCATGATGCTAAAATGGGTATTTTTCTTTAAATTTTCTGTCATTGTGTGTATTTGGTAGGGAACATTCTGTGTATAGCATCTAGATTAATGCCATTATATTTCGGCTTGCTAGAGACAGAACTGAGCTCTTTATCGCCAAACACCCCAGATCATGCAGCCTTATACGACAACCTCTTTGTTCTACAGAACTATTCCAGACAGCAGGAAGGCATTTCTGGAAGTTTACAGAATACCTTTGAGCCATGCTGGTTTTCATTTTACTCTTCTGGTGGTGGATTTGGGGTATATGGATTTGCACAGGTGGATTGCTGGGTCTCTCAATACAGTCTCTTTTCCTCAGGCTACTTTACCCTTCAGCCCTGCTAGGTACACTTCGGAGCTGTACCAGGGGAGTTCAGAGCACAAATCCTACCATTGATAAAGAGAATCTACAAACTAGATTTCCCCACAGAGCTTTGAAACTTCTTGACTTAGTCTTTAACATGCCTTTGCTACCGTTCTGAAGCAGGCTAAGCTAAGGAAATGCATGTCCTAGCTTCTCAGTCTCTAGGCTATGACTCTCCAGCTAAATCCACGTAACGTTTTCTGAAAGACACAGGAAGTGATTGTGATATGCTGTTGATTTTAAAGGCTGAATTCTTATGCCTGTGGCAACCATACGCATTTTCAAAAGGAAGATTTCAGATCTTATCTTGAAGAACGACCAGAACTCTGTCGGACTCGGACTCGAGGGCCTATGCCAACAGCAGCAAGCACTATGCGTGGAGCCCGGTCCCTGGGGACCGAAAGTCACAGGGGTGGAATCCAAGGTGACTAACTGCCCGCTGTGGCCTGCCAGCCAGCACGTTCCAACACAGGGCACTGCGATGGCTAGGGAAGGATTGGGTTACAGCAGGCAGAGGATATTGCCAGCTCAGTGTATGTCAGCTACTATTTGTCTCTGCCAAATACTACTTAGGGCCAAGCACTTGAAGACAGCTAAGACCACCACTGGGTTTTGGGCCAGAAGGTTTAACCCCAGAATTCATTGCTACTGCAAAATTTGTGGTGTAAACTAGAGGGCTGTCAAAACAACAATTGAAAATGTGCTTACAAATCAAATCAATTGCTTCATTTGCAACTACACTTTATTGGAAGTGCAGAAACATTAGGCTACTGAGTTTTATTGTGTATTTGCACACAGTTGTGGAAACAGTATTTTCTGTAAAAGAAATTTCTTTTATAACTTGCTCTTTCTCGTGGCAGGCGAAACAAAAAGCAAAATGAGGCCAGTGACAGTACTCATACTACCCTTCAGAAGCTTAAAGAGCCTCTTCTACACTGAAATCCCCCTTCCCCATATATATATAAAAATACATATACATACGCACATATGTAGATAAACACTATATAAATATAGCTTAAGACAAGCTTAACTAATGATTTTGATTGCTTTTCCAAATGACAATATAGGACATGAATTTTTGTTCAGTTTTATCAGTTAGAGTTCAAGATTCCTGACTTACCTAGCCTAGAGGAGTGTAAACTCTTGTCATTTACCAGGCACCGTTCTGTCTACCTTGACCCTGCAGGTGCTAAATGCCAGCAATTACGTAGCATGGAATATTGCTGTGGCCCTTCTCTGTATATGGCTTTTCAAGCTAGACACAGCTCTGCGGTGGAAAAACAGGTTTGAAAGCCACAATGAGCTACCTTTAGTCAAACATTTTCTCACACTTACTAACACACACTGATCAATTTCTTATTTGAGATTTAACTATACTAGTACAAAGTCTAGAAAATGTGCTTCTCGATTTGTGTAACCAAGATTGTGCTGCTTTGAGATTTTGCAAGCCCCCCCAGACAGATACGGAGGTGTAAATGGCAGGGGTATAATACCCCTCCAGCCAACTGATTTGTCCGCAGAAACCCAGAAGGTGGTTCCAGGCCTTTTGGAAAAGTAGGGCCTCCAAAGGAGGACATACCCCACATAGTACATGACAGTGTTTACAGTCTCAAGGAGATGAGAAAAGATTTCGGACATTTTAGCCTTTGCATTCACTTCCCTGAACTTCTCCCCTCATTCATAATGACACCAAATTTACACTTTTTGCTTGCAAGCAGCATATGAAGTACAATTAAAATCCAAATAGGAGAGAGTTGTCCTTGAAGTCTTTCTAAATGTTTCAAACATAAGAACTATAACCTCTCCAAGTTTAACAGCGTAGATTTTATTTCCAGCCATATTAAACACCGATCTTCAAGACTTTGAGTTATTAGAAGCTTTATCTAATAATCACAAAGAAACTATTATCGTAGTATTAGAGAAACATCGGTCAACTGTGTTTATAGTTTTTAGGAAACTATGTGTTAATGAGAACCTATGCTTTGCGATCAGACAATGCCCAGTAGATTATGTCCGTGTCCTACAAATCCTGCCATTATAAAGTACAAAGCACAGCTTTTACATTTTATCACTCTTATAAAACATTCAACAAGATTTTATTCCAAAAATAACACTGGTTTTGGATTGGAGTAACAGCAAAAAAAAGGACACCTTCTTAGCTGACATCATAGCACTACCTAAATAAAACAGATACCAAGGTTCACATTAACATGATAAACATTTGGAACATAGAATTTGATTATTTCAGGGGTCTTAAAAGGTTTTTTGAAGAGTGAGACATAAAATAAAAGAAATAAAAATGTAAAATAACCCTCTCTTCTGCTATAAATCATCGAGCTCCTTTTCCCAAATCCATTAATAAAAGCAGTGATTGTATTTCATGTTACAGTTATCTACAAAAGACCATTCTTAATTGCTCTTAAGGCATCATGTTTTATTTTAGCCAGGTTCACATTTTATTATAAAAGACTAATGGGGCATAGACTCCCAGCAGAACTTATTTTAAACCTTGGACCAGTCAACTATAAAAAGGGTATAAAAATAGTTATAGAGGCAAAATAAAAATTAAAAACTATAGCTAAGCTTTCAGATTTACAGGTGTAATAAAATGTGTCATAAACTTTTGCTTTCATTCCAAAGCTTTGTCGTAAGAACACGCAGAATCTTTCTCCATTTCAAAAGGGTATGCTCAAATGTTAAATCTTTCTGTTTTCATTTTTAGTTTATAGTCTTGCTAGGGTATGTGTAATTTCTTAAAATTTATTGCTATTCCATTAAATATCCTCACTGATCAGAATGCAAGAGTGATAAGAAGGAGAACTATTACAGGATAATAATAATAATAATAATAATAACTAAATGGCATTTCTTGTTAATGAGGTAATAACAAGAGGCCTTCAGGCTTTCTGCTTCAAAGTTTATTTAACCAAACTACTTTTGTTTTTATCTTATTAACCAGAACCCTCAAGTTGTCATTGCCCTAATAATAATTCAAAGACCTACTGGATTCATTTATCAAATTAGTTAAGGAATTAAATATTAAGTTAGAGCTAAGAACTTATAAGACCTCACAATACTAGACAGAGATGACCTTGTCTGTATGTAATACTGGGTTAGTGCTGCTTCAATAGGTATTGCTACGCTCTTTGCAGCAAGTTTTCAAGACTGAAATCCTAATCATTTAACATATATCAGTATTTTCTAGATCAAAGAAATTAGCACTTGTATCCTTAAAACTTCTAGCTCATTAATGCCGTGATGCCTACTTGGTTTTGCTTACTAGTTGCAGCTGGATACCATTCCATTTTATTTTCAAATTTAATTGTATTGATGTACCTCTGCTGCAACACAAGTTTCTTGATATTGGGGATGTGATTTGAAAAAACAGTCATCTTAGAAGAAGAAAAAAAATCAAGTTAAACTTTATTGTCACAGCAGAAAGTAATCTGAACAGTCAGAACTACTGTTCTCACTTGTACAGGCTTGTGGGGGCTGGCTTTCTTTATATATTTCCTAATTTTTAATCTACTCTTGTAGTTTTTGAGGTTTATAATTAATTCCAAAGGTGGTTTATTTTAAGAGTAAAGCCATGTCTTCAAATGGCTAGCATGGTTTACCAGTCAAAGAGCTGCGGAAACAACCGTATTGCCTACCACGGCAAGAACAAATAAGGGAGACAGGAAGGGTAACAGAAAAGAAGCTTTTCTACAGTGTACGTGAATATTTTGGAACCATCAGGTAGCAAAAAGGCAAAGAGACTTGTAGGAAAGTCTACTGCTGGCAAGGTGGACAGTCACCCAATGGTTTTTGCTCAAGTCCAACCAGAAACTGTGGTTATAGCCATGGAAGCACCACTTCTTGTTCACAGAATGGGCCAGTTCTTTAGTACTGTGCTACAATACTCAGTTTTACGTACTATTTCAGCAGGTTGCATTTTACTAAAGATAACAAATTTTCAGGCCGAAGGAGCTATGAAAATCTGTGTCACATGAACTGAGTGTAGTTTCTCTAACTGTTCTGCTCTATTTCTGGTTGCACGAGAATTAGCCCAGACAAATTATTCACGTGGAAATACTGTTCACTTAGGAAATAAGAATCAGTCCTCCACAGAGAAAACGGCTTCATTATGCACATATGCAAAATGACATGCGCAAAAATGTATAAGAAATAGATATCTCTATTACCCCAAGACATCAGCAGCTAACAGGTTTATTTCTAATTCCCCGTCATACTCTCCTGCCACAAACACTTTTAAATAGAAGAATCTTGAAGTGGCTCAGGTTTGTTCCCAGCAGGCAGACTTGTAAAGATAAAAAGAATAAGTTTCCCCCCCACACCACCCCGGCTTGCTCCCTCTTTTCGTAGTTATTAACCAGAAGAAGGGCTAAGGAAGGAATGGAATGTTTAGCCCAGCACCACAGTCTGATCTTGCAGAAAAAGAAAACAAGAGCAGTCAGGCAAAGTAACTATGTTCCTATTTCTGGGTCTAAATTTCCATGCCAGGTTGTCTTTTAATGTCTGGTTCTCAAAGTTTTCCTACTCTTAATCCTTCTTGCTAAAAAATTTGTTTTGTTTTTTCATCCTACAGCTTCTGGCAGCAAGTGCTATGTAAATGTTCGGTAGCCCATCTGAACCCTGTTTCAGAACAAAACAATTTCAGTTTCAGAGTGTCTGAATTACTTTAACTAAATCTGAGGATTTACCTATTGAAGCTTGAGCAGCTCCCTTTCAACTCTGAATGAAGGAAGAATTATGAGACTGGAGTTATTCAATGAGAGCTATCTGTCCTGGCACTTAATCAAAGGGATTAGGATTTGGAAAGAAAAGCCTACAGGTGATCCTCCAGGAAGCATACCAAGCAGTTATCAAAAACATACAAGTTCAAAGCAGCTCAATTTTCATATGTTAAAAGTATTTGGATGAAGCCTCAGGCTCGTTTCTAGGTAAAGAATTGTGTTAAAGCTGTTTGTACTTGCATACTTAGTAGACAAGGGAATGAAATAGCATGTGGTGAAGCAGTACTAGGTCCATCTAGCCCTGATGTAACACAATAAATCAATCTTGTTCTGTTAGTGAAACATGATCTGATACCGAGTCCAGGTTTCAGTGCTCTTCCCTCACTCCGGCAGTCATAACAGACACTCCTCTACCTCTTCAGTGAAGAAAGCTGCCACAACATAAAGGCAAAGATGTTACATGACACATCAAGTGCTTTTATAGTTGTTATTAATCTTGTAGCTATGTTCTCCCCCTCCACACAATATTTTGAATTTAAAATATATTCTGTATCTTTAGTTTGTAAGACTATTTTTAAACTATTAAAATACTTATAATCAGAGACCTGTTTTAGTCAATTAGAGGTGTCAATAACGTTGAATCATAACTCAACTACCGTGACTTTATTTACCACAAGCATTACATCGCACTGGCATAAAAGGGCAGGTTAGGGACAATGAACAGCATGTTCCAGCGCACTGCCAGGAGAGGAAGGAACACTTGAGCAGCGGGGCCGGGCCAGCTGTGGATCCAGGACGAAGTATTTTGGAGATATAAGCCTCAGCAGCGCATCTCTGAGGTGGCTTTCCTTGCCAACCACAGGCAGCTACATCTTACATGCAATAAATGGAGATAAGTCCGTCCAGAAGGAGACAGAAATAGAAAGAATCCACTGTATATTGTATGTTCCTACACAAAGTCATCATAAATCAGCCAGCCAGTCGGCATGTAAGTTAACGCTGAATCATTCTCTGCAAAGTTTCCCCGCACAATCCGTGAATACCGAGAGAGGTGCAGAAAGCTGAGTTATACTCGGCAGCGGCAGCTGAGGTAAACTTGGCACAAGCAGCCTGGAAACCCAGACAGTTCTTAAAGCACCGAGTACATGGCTTTGGGCCACACAAAAATCCTTAAAACTCAAGAGGTTTTAAATATGTATATATACATCTCTCTCTACATATATTTATACATGTGTATATCTACATCTCTCTATATATTTATACATCTCTGTATCTCTCTCTATAAATCATTTCTCAACTTGAGGGCGAGCACTTCACAGCCCAGCACACAGGAAAGGAGAATGGCACTGATTTCCCAAAAGGGAAAAAAAAATATTTCCACGCAGAAAGGAAGAGGAGGGGGAAATATGTTCAGCACCCCAGCTTTCAGTCTTGCCTGATAATATTTAGAAAAAACCCTTTGTGTTCCTTCTTTCCATGTTGTTAATATCACCATCCTACATACACATCATATATATAACCCTGCATAACAGCCAACCAATCAACTGAATTTCGTGTGTGGGAAGTGAAGATTTCTGCATACATCAATTTCTCTGGCAAAGTAACCACGAAAATTTGGAGTACCTTATACACCAAAGTTAACTGCACCAGGATAACACAAAAGCAAAAGACAAATTCTATTAAATGACAGAGCTTGGAGTTTCACAGTATACGTGAATATAGTAAAATAGATGCTTAAAACACTTTAGATGCTTACAAAAGTATTAAGATTTGTCAATATTTACAAACCTACTTAGTAATAATTTGTAACCAAGAGCTGGATTGTGGATTTGTCATGGATAAGTCTGTCGTAGTTAATTTAAACAAATGAGGGAAAAAAAATAAATTATGGATTTGGAGAAAATTGCCTTGAGTGGGTCATTATGGATCATTCAGAATAATTAAGTTACACACTCCTGCAATACAAGCCTTGTAACAAATGTAAACTGTAGCAGAGCTATTGGACACGACTGAGAAACAATACCGTAACACTGACTCTCTGTGGCTTCCCATCATCTTTGCATTAAATTACCTGCATAAATACTTCTCAGAGACAATCCTTATTTGGTCCTTATTTGGGCCAAATTCACACTTAAGAGAAGCAAGATTAAGGCCTAAAGTATTTAATAACAAGGAACTGGAATAAATTGAAATTTATATTCCGATTCTGTCTCCATATAGTTTCATATGCTTCTGTTCACAGTTGTAGAATCAGGGCCTTAAATGTTCATAGGAAAAAAGTAAGAAGAAAAACATGCAGCAGTTTTCTTACATGTCTTTCACAATTATTCTTTAAAAAAGCAGAGTTATGGAACTGAAGTATATATTGAAACAATAAAAGTCTACTAAAATACACCCTTGCTCCAAGTAAAATATACATAGTTTATTTTGAACTTATGCTTATATAAGTAAAACTGAATGAGTAAGAAGTCTTACCTTATTAACGCAGGTCGTAAGGCATTACATTATCAAAAAGTTGTGTGCTACACTACCGAATAAACACATTAACCCTTAATATTTTTAGCCCACTGATAGACAAATTAGCTACTCCAAAGAAATTCCAAAGTCTTGAAAGACACTAGTCATCTTTAGGGAACTGCCAGGCACCCCAATTCATTTACATATTTCACTTAGGACTTGCTTATACCTGTATCAATGGACACTGCTCACAATCCTGATACTGTCCTAGACACCATATAAACAAAGAGTAGTGATCACCCATGGAGAGCCTACAGTCGAAAAAAAAGAAAAGGGCAAATAAGGCAGGAGAAATTCTGTGTTACGATTCCAATAGTACAGAGACATCGAGTACCTTCCCTAAGTACCTACAAAAAGACAGAAGGAAAGCTGGAATTGAATCCATACCTCTTATCTCTCTGTCCAGAACACAGAAAAAACCCCTATCAAAGTCAACAATAGCTGTAGGCACTCAGCACTTCGTAATATCAGTCCAGCAAGAAGTCAATCTTTCTTTAAAATAAAGCTATTGAAAGCCAAATATCACTGTCATTCGTAATGGTGTAAACCTACAAAGATTCTTTATTTCATTGGAGATCTTTAGAATGGAATTTGGCTCTGGAAAGAGTCAGTTATTGAAACTGATGAGTTTGGGAAGGAATTTTTAGCTAACTTCAACGGAGTTCCTTTGGATTTACACCAGTATAACACTGTACTTGACCTTGTACAACTAAAATAAAAGCCTATACCAGTTAGCTCCCTGTGCTGCCTCTCATAAAAACAGAAAGGGCTATTACCATCACAACATAAACACTGGAATACATCTTGTGTATGCTATTAAAGAAAAAAAAGAAAAAAAAGATGTATTGCATGATTGCTACAATTTTATTCCTATGTCTTTTTGCCAAAAAGAAAATATGGCTTTAATATAAGTTTACATCTGCGTGGTATTACATGCATGTAAAACAGATGTAACCTAATTACATTTTCATTTAAATTGCTAAATAGCTACTTAAGTAAAAAGCTAAAATAACATACAAACAACAGTTACTATAATAACAAGTGTACTTAGAATTAAATGAAAGGGATCAAAGCTACAGCATACAAAATTTGAGCTGGTCTTTGAAAAAGATACAGTGACATAACAGAGCTGTACTGATTTACTCAGTAATTTAATGTCTCTACAACTCAGCCAGAAGACACATCTCACTTTAGCAGAGACACATGCAGGAAAATTCAGAGAGTTTATACAAAGACTTTGGGTCTCATAAAGATTAGACATACTCTACTGGAGATTATGTAGCAAAATCCCAAATTGGAAATTAGAATACCAATGCAATACAATCAACTTGATTATAGTTTTAGGCGGACCTGTCTGAACTAGCTGGACTCAGAAATCATGTCCCCACAGTGCAATCAGAGTGTGCTTTTTTTTATTTTTAGCAGAGAACCGCAGTCTTCAGAAGAGATACCATATTTATTTCTGTTTCTCTCTGTGCAAACGCACGTTCACTAGAGCTAAGTTTGGGGGGCTAATCAAAATATAGTGAGTACAGTGGAAAGACTAGAATCAACACTCCCGGGTCGATAAAGAAGGGAAAATAAATCTCATTTTCATTCAAACATATTTACCAGAAAGGGAAAAAATTTCAAAGCCTGGACACAAATACAAAAGGATAACTTGCATTGGTAAGGCATATTTAAGCGTGAGATAGACAGGAAAAGGAAGTACAAATGCAGGATTCCGTATTCCTACTGACATTCTCAGGAACTTAAGACAGTGGTAACGTTTTGTATTAATATATTTCCATTACATGCAAATAGCTGTGACTTCTATTAAAGTACCACTTTAGGAAAAACGCAATCATACACTTTTATCGGTGATAAATTATCTTAATTTGTTCACACTTCGTATTTTTTTTTTTATAGAGTTCACCTTCTGCATGCTTGTCCTTCCAAGCGCATTGTACAGACTTTTGATAGCAAAATTTATACCTACTGTCATGAAGCAGCTATTATGTAGGTCTTGTGTGTACATCTATGCTTTGCTAGAGACCGTTCTTTGTGTCCTATTACATTTCTGTTTACTTGTTAGGTTGAGTATGACTGATGAAGGTTCAGCAAGCTGATAAGCAGAGCTTTGTAGGAACATGCAAAAGCATCTCAATTTTTTCTAACAAACTATTTTTTATATTAAATAAACAGTTAAGTACATTATTGAATATTCTTTGAGAATAATGCCAATGTAAACACTCAAGTTAAACTGATGCCTTATTACTGGTTGACTTGAATTCAACTTTGTCCTCTTTACAAACATATTGGGGCAAGAATGACGTGCCCTTGCTGCTTCGTAAAGAAAAAAAAAAAAAAGACAAGACTATGACAAACACACATGACTCTTCGGCACAACAAAGTGACAGAGGTAGCAGCTCTTCAGCACCAAGGAACCTACTGAAATGTTCAAATTCCTGTTATTTTCACTTTTCCTGAGATATTAATTTTATTTAGTTGCACCAGTTTTCGCAGCTTACACAGTTTGTTTTGCATATGCACATACATACGTTGTCTGAAGTTATTATTTCCTTCAAAATAATATCTACAAACATCTAAATTCCATCTAGGAATTGCTTTTTTTCTATGAGATTGTTTTGTTGACACCGCAAGCAGCAGCAGTCTAACCAGATTCCAGATCGACTTGAGGTGGCCACTCCCTGATAAACCACAGCTCTTGTCCTCTCGTTATTTGTCTTGGAATTTTAATCTTGAATTATAGCAAATTCTAAGCAATAGCACAGCTGAACATGTGTTTCATCTACCAGCAGTTTGAAGGCAGGAGAACAAGTTAAGTAAAGAGCACAAGCTATTTAACCTTCCCACTTACACAAAACCATATGTAATTTGCAACAGAAACTTGAGGGTTGTTAAAGTGATAGGAGACACATTTGAAACAACTTGAGTTCCCAGCCAGGTCAACAGAAGTTCAGCTTGCTCAGAATTTAATTACAGGTACTCAGGATGTGTTCTGCTCAGGACCCAAATGAAATTCCCATTTCGGGTCTTCAAAATCTGTATTCCTTCATTTCTATTTTATTAATAGTCTACTCTTCTCTTGTTTTTATCTATTCAGATATCACTACAAAAGATTTCGTATTTACAGAGAATTACACGATATACACTTTGATTCTGTACAAAAATCTGACCTTGAAACCAAAACATACTCTACTGTAATGGCACAAACCAATTTGAGGGAATATGCAAGGCTGGGAAGTTGATCCAAGTACTCCCTGTTGCCACTGTACATCAGAAGGAAATAGGATTACTGGAAAGTCCTATTATTAGTCTATCTTAAAAAGATATCAAACAACATCACCAACATAGGGTGCAAGAAGGTTTTGAAGCAAAGGTTTGGACTCCTTCAGCGTCCTTTATGCTACCTAAACCCAAGAGGAGTCCCAGCTGGTGACAGCTGAGTGCAGGAACTCCCGGCTTCCAAATACACCACGTCGCACGCCTCTCCTCTGTGCACTAAGGCTAAGTATGTACAGGCTGAAGTACATTTTTACATGTTTTGGTATTAGACATGGATCAACTGGAAAAAAAAAAAAGGAGAATTTACCTTGCAGAAGCATGGCTTTTTCTTTTAAATAAATTATCTTCATTGAAAGAAACATGAATTAACTTGCCAGGCAGATCTCATTCTGGTGGTCTGTTCTGTGCGGTCTAGATAGAATTAAATCATCTTTCTGAAAACTTCCACTTTCACATAATACTGAAGCCCTACATTACTATTTATAGAAATCTTGTGATCTTTTGAAATAAAGAATGAATTCTGTGTGTTTTTTCATCACGAACGGTTCAGTATACGCAGCAATACACATTAGAACACTGACACTTCTAAAGGAGGAACCAGCCTCTGACCCTATTTTGAAGTGCCAATACAACTTTAGTGCTTGCATTTTAAAATATTTATTTCCTTCATAGATATTTGATGTGTAGATCTCAATCCCTCAGCAGTAAATATTCCTATTTTCACATTAGCAGAAGCCCAAGACTAACATGATTCTCTAATACGCAAGTTTTACCTTCTTGGAAATCAGATTGTCGTCTTCTGTCTTAAACTCAGAATCAAAGACATAAAATCATGTGTGCATTTGGTGATGGATGGATTTAGAATCATAAACATGGAAATGCAAATTCTTCACTGAAATGCTGCAGAAAAACTTTTTTACATTCTTGTCTCTGTTTTGAATTGTTGGTTTTATGCTTTGAGATAATTTACGTCACTTCCCAGCTTGGCTCTGTTTCCTCTATATAGCTCTGTAACTTTTTTTTTTGAGGGGGGATATAGAAGACTACAATTATCAGGAAGTCAAGAAATGGACCCAGTGAAGAACTATTTTTTTTTTCTCCAGTTACCAACTCACCACACTTTCAAGCGAGTTTCTCCCCCGCACAATCAGTAAGTACACTACCGAACGCTGCCAGAACTGAAGCCACCAGTTCTGATAGAAATCTGTTAACCATGAATGGGTAAGCGCCAGCATAGTGCAGCTACCATTTTTTCCTGTCATACCTTCTACACAATTAAAATCAATACTGTCTGACAGAATAAATCACTACCAAGAAAAACACTCCACCTCCTGACACAAGCTGCCTTTCATAACACAAGAACAAGTCAAGCTACCCTCAAGATATGTATACATTTTTGTTCCTTAATGGTCAGTATACTCCAGTAGTGTGTCTTTTTTTGATTGTATTTTCTGACAACTAAGTACTAAACTTCCCCCTTTATGTTCAAGACCTTTTTCCCCCCTTCTTTCCTCCTCTTTTCTCTCACTCATCTTTTCACTCCTTATTGGCAACGCCCTCCCAAAACACTGATGCGTCTTACGATGAGAAAAAAACCCACACGGTATTTTAGGTCTCAGCCTCCTCTTCAGTCTTTACTTCAATTTTTATTCCTCCTATATGCATTGAATGTCAGTTTACTACCATTGTGTCAAGTTCCTCTCAACTTCCTTTCTCATCATTGCAGCTTCAACCACTTTTTGTCCACAGAAATCACTTCCACTAAACATTGCAACACTTTCCTTGAAAATTTTTAGAACCTTTCCGTTTTCCATTCTCCTTTACATCTTTATTGCCCTTAATCTTGCTGTGCCCACAATCCTGGAAATCTGTTTGTGTCTGAGCATTTAAAATTAATTTGATATTCCCTTCCACATGTCTTCTAGCAGGTCCTTCTCCTCCCACGGGCCATTCTTGGTCCACTCATCTCTTCAAATGATCAGTTCCTTCATAGGGAGTTTATTAACTTTTCCTTTCCAACATATTAAACCCTTTGCTGTCTATTGATTTGACCCCACTGTCAAACTCGCATCATGTCCCTGACATCTCTTTGTGAATTTCTTATCAACTTAAAAACTCTAAATGACTGATCCATCTTCCACAATCCCTTGAGTCCTTGCTTTTGCATGTTGGATTAAGGAATTCAGAAGATTACTTCATGGCACACGACGAAAGTATAGTAACATAAAATGTGTTACATTTAATCTTCACTAGTAATTTATGTGGGAGCATGCATATGCAATTATGAGCTGATAAGGCTGTTTCAAAGGAAATGAAGAAATATGTCTCCTTTCTTTGTGAAATTAAATATTGCAAGACATATTCTTGAACTTGTTCATAAGAGTCAGAGATGTTCCTCACCTCCGTCTCTCTTGTCCTTGCTCTATGCTGTGTTTTATCTTGACATCATGCAAGTCAAACTTAACTTATTAGTTTGATAAAGTGAAACATGTAACTTTTTACTGAGCTGTTAGAAACTTATCCTATGTATGCATATGCCATGTAAATATAAAGTGTCTACATCCAAGATGATACACTTCCAGAGAAATGCCAGACCCAGGTCAAGGAATACATAAGAATACAAACTTTCTGAGCTTTCCTCTAGAGCATGAGATAAAATACCAAACTAGCTTTACCTACTTACGTTTGGGCTTCCGAAACCTGTGGGAATGCAAAAGTACTCCCAGGAATTGTTTCTTTGACTGATTTGCATGTTACATCAAACAAGCAGATACTTATTTTTCCCACGTGTGCATAATGGAGAAGACAATCAATTCTCAAACTTGTAAAACAAATTTAGAATTCAGTCACACACTTAATTTCACTTGGTTCTTTATAGATAAATCAGTTGAAACAAACCTCTGCCTAAAAGGCTAAAAGAAATGTTATTTTATTAAATAGCACATGGAAAAAAGCCTAGCAATTTCAAAGACGTAATATGGAGAGAGTAGCAGGGATAAAATGAAAAGAATAAAAGTCTAGAGAGATCCTTCTGGGACCCTTAAAGTTTTATGAGAATAGCCTTAGCGAAAGATCTCTGAACGTGTAAATGTAAATTAATTGAAGAAGCTGAATCTTTACCTGCATAAATTTGTTACATTTAACAATTAAAATCTATTTAAATGTTAATGATCTAAAATTTAAAATCTGCCCCCTATTAACAGCAATGAAACCCTCTACAGTTTAATCAATATTAATGAAAGGAAAATGTTAAGGTAACAATCTAGTGCATTAGTAGCTATTGGGGAACAGGATTTTTTTTTTTATTAAGTTTTCTATAATTACACAGACTATAGCATCAGATAGATGCATATTGTATAAAAAAATCTGCAAAGGTGATTTTATGAAGAAAGAGACTAACAATTCTGTACACGCTCTGGAAGGTCATTCACCGTTGGGAATTGTCACCTTACATACACTAATCAACAACTTGATATCAGAAGCAGAACAAGCAACTCTTAAGAAGCTGAAGATGACATTTGAAATAATCCACTTCTCACTAGCTAATACGTGCCTCTTGTACACATAATGTCAGCAGCAAACTCACTGCACTCTAAATCGCTAGGCAGCAATCAGCTATGGAAATGAAGCAATTATCAGGTGTGTTATGCTGCATCCTATAATTGTGTCCCATATTCGAATTCATCATGGTTTTATATAAGTGTTAGCAATACCTTCTAAAACACACATCCTACCTGTCAGACACATCTTTCTATTAAGTGATAGTTTTTCTGTTTGTTACTTGTCTTCATCCACAAACTATATATATTTTATATTTATAAAGCTATACATATATTTTTTCATAGAAATACTATTTTTTTTTTCAGTAGCTTTTAAATCTAACATATAAGCTGCTTTTCCTTTCTGTGCACAAGTGTCTTATTTCCCTCCGACAATTTTCATATCTCAGGAGGGAAGTAACCTCAAAATTTTTAGTTGCAGGTAAATCCACACAAACATTAAGACTTGATCGTGAAGTTCTCTTCACACCGAGACCTTCTAAGAATCAGTTCATGTATTACTAGTTCCTTTTTCAAGACTTGACTCCTCTCTCTAGCAGTAGAGGGGGAGAAGGTGGGTACAGATGAGACCAAATTCAGGCAAAGCCTACTACTGATACATTTTGCATCCTGGGCGCCAGGATGTGAACTGCAAAACCATTGTAGGACATTCAAAATCAATCTCAACTTGGGTGTCTAAAAGAGCTTCTAAGATTAATTTAGACATTATTGACTTGAAGGACAGGTGGTGGAGATGGATCTACAAATAACACTAAAGTAACTCAGCATACAGATGCTTGCCTTTTCTCCTACAGCGTTCCATCAAGCTGCTTAAACATGATCTGGGTACTGACAGGATATCTACCACTGAGCCATCCATCTCCCTGGATTTATAGCTGTGCTGTACCACCAGAGGGCACACACACGTATAAATGAAGACACCTCACTGGAATGAAATGTAACCCCATTTGTAGAACTAGGTACCTAGGTTCTTTGTCTCTCCTTAACCCAGATAAGGAATAACGCAAACAATTCATTTTGAAATTCAAAATTTCTGAGAAGAGTATTCAGGTTTAAAAGTCATAGCGATCATGCAGAGTCATTTTAAAGCATTTCTACTCAATGGCGCATACCAGAGCAGCTTTCACTTATGGTTCCCCAAAAGACCAAAGATTTGGCCTAACAAAAAACTCATGTTCCAAGGTCTTCAAAAGTCCCATGGAACTTTTTACAAACCCCATTTCCTGCCCAACATCCAGCCTGAATTATGCTGCACAGCGTATGCAGCTTCCCCTGTAATTTGAGTAAGTTACGTTTTCTTATTTCTTGCCCTACCTGTACAAAGAAGGTGCAGGCTGGCACACGTGATATGGTGCATTCTTTGTCAGGCGGCACAGGGCTGTGGGATTTTAAACATACTGTCTGTCAATCGCTTTCCTTTTGAATACCTGGATCTATATACAGCATACATTTGACTATTATTAGGCCATTAAGGATCATGCAAAATATTTTATCTTCATATAAAACAAAGGGATTAACTGAAAATTTAGTAACCTACTACATAGCAATCAGGGGAAATGAGAGAGCACCAATGAAAGTTAATACATTTCCATGCCTTACAAATCATTTACATTTTTAATATATAATTTTTTTTTTTAAAAAAAAAAGGAAAAACATTTACTGAAAGGAAATCTTTAGTTGCTAAAACTTAACAATAGTTGCTTTCTTACCAAAAGGCTGGAACATGATAGAAATACACAGAACTGCTGCACAGGAGATAAGTTTTTGAGAGTCATTAGGAAACTTCTGGTTACTGATAGTCTGGCACTAAAATGAAATGATAGTCACTGTGTGCAAACAAGCCTTCTGAACTACGTATTAGTATAAAAATCTATGTACTTCTTCAATGGCCTCTTTATAAAGAGGACTTTTGTAAAGATCCTGAATGTAACTTCTGCCGAAGTTTTCTATATCCGAGGTATTCCAGACAGAGTACAACCTCAGTTTAGAACAGATACCTGTGAAGTTCCTTTACATGTACACTGGTATCTCAACACCAGTATTCTGCCTAGCAAAGAGATCATAAATGTCTTCGTTCTTTTACCCAAGGCAGGTAAATTAACTCTGATCTGACTTCAGTTCCACGTTGTATATTTAATGATACATACAATTAAAGGAAGTTACAATTTTATATCTGAATAGTAGATGCTAGACATCGTCTGTGTTGTGACAATAATAATTATTAATCACATGTATGTCAACTCCTACATTTCACTTCACAAAAAATACACAGGCTCTTTTAGACAAATTAGAAAAACAACATTCAAACTAGGAAGAAAAATGAACTCATTTATATGAATATGGTGATGTTTGTATATGATTAGATGCCGAAGCATGAAGAACTAAACAGTTTTGGTTCCCCTCCTCAAAGCAGATACAGTACAATTAAGCAAGACATAAAGAAGAGCAATATGGAAAGGACTCCGTATGAAGAATGATTAAATAGAGAAAGACTGTTCGGCCTAGAAAAGTGATGACAAAAGGGAGACGCAATGGAACTTGATAAAATCATGAATGAACAAAAAACCCCACCCAAACTTACCTAGGGAATTTTTCACTATTCACTATTTGCTAATAAAAGAAACAAATGAGCAAAAGCAGATAGGATTTTTGTTTTGGGTGTTTAGTTTGGGGTTTTTTTGGGGGTATGGGGTGTGGTGTGTGGTCATAGTCCTTAGTACATAGCACAACTACTCAGAACAGAATACTGAGGCTATTAAAAGTCTACGTAAATCAAAAATTATTGCATAAATTCACTGAAAAGAAGTATCTATACAGGACCATGAAATGCAAAGATATCACCTTTGCATCAGAAATTCTGTTAGCCACAAATCATTGGGGCTAGATCAATATCCAGAAAGACAATCACTATGTATTTCCCTTATTTTTTGCTTTTGCTATCTGCTATTGTCCAGCCTTGTATGACACTGAGCTAGAAAGATCTTTGGTCTGACCTGGCATGGTGCCGCTCACCATGAGGGAAGGAGAGCAGCAAAACAGATTATTATAGCAACATCTCAGCACTCTTTTTTTCCACTCTTCTTATTGATAGACGCATTTTTCTCTACATTATTTTATTAAAACCATGAATGGAAATAGTTTTAAAACAACAAACTAGGACACTACTTACAAATTATTCATCTCGACTTGCATAAATATGATATTCAGAATATGGGTACTTGGTATTCAGACCATGCATGCGCTGTGATACTCACTGAACGGAGGGACCGCTGGGAGCAACTATGGACGCTAATAAGCTACAGCGGAAGTGTTCAGATGCAGAATTGTTCCTGGGCAAATGTGTGTTGGGGAAGGAAGTTCATACAATGAAGCAGGTTGCTTTCCTGAAGGGGGAAGGTGGAGGCTCCAACTCGCAATTTTTATGGAGGAAACAATCCCAAAATAGGTGTCTGGCTCAAGTAAACCTCCTGTTCTCAACCCGTTGCCTTCCCTCCTCTCTACCACAAGACAGACTTACCTGTAACAATAATTTATCTACAACTCCACCGTATTCAGCCTTGCTGAAGCCTTCCTTAAATCATACATGCACATGCTCAGACTAATAAACCATTTGATTTATTTGCCAATATTTATCAAAGCTCTGGAATGAAAAAAAAATGGGACACAGACTAGAAAACAGTAGCTTAAAGAACCTAAAAATTGTTCGTAATTTTGTAAGAGTTTATAAGAAAGGATTTTTATTCAGAATAAAGGACAAATGCTGTCCTTTTAATTATCAACATTTATCTCTGGGACAAGAACATCAGGTATATAATATAGAAGATTCTTTTAATATAGAGGACAGATGGCAACTTCACTCCTGGGACTTCCTTAGACCGCCCCAGAAAAAAACCCAACAACCCAAAACAAAACAAAACCAAAACCCCCCTAATTTTAAAAGGCTTTGAGAATTCCCAAAGGAATGCTAGTCTGGACACAGGAAAGCTGAACTGCCTTCTTTGCAAAGCAAATGATAAAACATTTCAGGAATGTACAGAATCTCCTTAGGATGACAATGTATAAAATTAACTTGAAGAATATGTTTCCTTGTCATCTAATCATACAAATTTAGAATTCATTCACACGCTTTAAAAATTCACTTGGTATCTTTATACATAAATCTCTTGAAACAAACCTTTTTGGTAACAAAATTATGTTGGCAGAATTTATGATGATGTAATATGTAAATGCCGTATGGCAGATCGGAATGTTTAAGAAAGATGTTATTTTCTAGTTTTGCAACATAAAAGAAACTCAATAAACTACTAAAACCAAAGCAGACTTCATAATCCTTTAAAAAAGCACTTGTCTAAAATCATACATGCATCCATAGATGCATGTGGCATTTCAGAGGCATGTTTCGTACTTCACTTCCAGGGTGTTAATATCGTAAGCTGTGAACCAACACTTTCTTTCTCCTTGAGTGTTAATACTATTAATGTCCTGCTGGGTAAACAGCCAGAACCAAACCGGTGTTCTAAACTGCCTCTGACAATAGTTAGCCTTCCTACCCTTGGTTTTCACCACAGTAAACCCGTTTACTTTTGTAAATATTTAAATTTCTCATGGGGGAAAAAAAAAAAAAGAAAAAGACCCTGAATAAGAGTTTAATATTGGTTTAAGAAAACTGGAAGAGATACTTCCTGCAATAGCATTAATTGAATGTTCTGCAATTGCAGAGGAACATGATTATTACTGAGGGTTTACACCTCTGTAAAAAAGACTGGAATCTAGTTGACTGAGCCATACTCATCTCCATTTCTGGTGCTTTGGGCCACAAATGATAATTTCCATCTCTCCCGGTTTTCTTTACATTGTCTTAAAAAGCACAAAACAGTAAGTTTCATATCTTTTTTTCTTTAAGCCTTTAAATGTAAAGAATAAAATAATGCAAATATTTTTCCTCCTTCAATTTAGACCAAAGTGTCAAAACAGCAGTATTTTATATTGCACGAATTGCCCTTTAAATAATTAAACCATTCGGCTCCATCCCTAAGTTAAAAAATATATAGAACAAGCACAGCCATCAATACAGGATTTGCCCCTCTCTGAATTAATCCAATTATTCAAATGTCAGTTATAACTGTCAGAGAGCAGTTCCTTGGGCCGGACCAAACTGTTAAAAATTAAAACTGTTTTACCTCGTTTAGTCTCTCTGCCTTTTTAATGTAAAATCCACGGTCTTGACAAAAAGTTGTGGGATTTGACACCCATTGCAACACAACCCTACTTCTGTCATACATGCATAATTCACTTTGGAAATTTGCACTTGCTTTAAAATATTACTAAAATATACATGTAACATATGCTAATTTAGCCGCACTGGCTTGTAAGCTCCAGCCACTAGGTTATATGTAAACTTTGCCAAGTGCATACACTGTACATAAAGGGATTATAAATGAAAGAAAAGATCACTGTCCCTAGCTCTCAGTTTCCAGCCTTGGCCAAACTGACAGCCCCAAATCCCAGCAACATCTAACATGCCCTTCCTGTGGAGAAGACAGCCTGTTCTCAGAGTCTTAATTACATCCCAGCTGACTGCCCGGCGTTGCCAAAATCAGGCAACAAACGATGCACCTTCACTTGCAATATGGTCTGCTAAACAGACTCCCAGTCACACAGAAAGAAACTTTCACAACGAGGAGAAATAAAGGGACAAGCTAGAGAGCGAGGGAGAGGGCAAGCGGCAATCAAGGCGAGGAAAAAACCTCTTCCCAGCCTCCTGAGGGACCGGGGAGCAGCAGCATGTAACAAACAAGGCCATCCCTTGCTCAAAACAAACCCGCGGCCCAAGGTGCCTCGCGCCAAGGACTGCTGTTCTCCAAGATGGGCCACCGTAACTAAGAGCGGGTAGATTAATGATTGTTAAGGAAGGCTAACCAACCCCTCACTGCTCAGGCCATTATAATTACAGAAGAACAGCATGCCGCATTCTGCAATCGCAAATGGTATCATATGTTTTCCTGGCTGGCTTGCAGGAGGAGCTTTATTTACACAGATGAAATACGAGAGCTGCAGATTTAAAGCAACAGAATTTTAAAATAAACAGAATTATGAGTGCTTGTGGATACACACAGAACAAAGTTACACCGAGATCTGTTTCAGCTTGCAGACCTACAAAGATCGAAGGCTCCGTGAGGGAAAATACTCACCTGTCCTATCCCAGCCAGATGGATGTACAGAAAACATTTACGACATTGAAAAAGTTCTACTCTCTTAATTAAATGAAATCAACTTTACAGAAGTGCTAGTAACACACATACTTTTACTAAGACTCATGACTTTTTTTAGAATTGGTGAAACGAAACTTCACTCTTAGTAAACTAGGAAGTGAAGTACTAGTGAAGTACTGAGGAAATGTAGAGATTATTTTCTACTAATTCACAGAATATTAATATCAAAATTATGCCAATTAGCTTCCAAAAGATGGACTTCATACTGTTTTTCACAAAAAATCTGCAGATTTATCACTGCATTCTAGAAATATGACATATGCACTGACATTCAGTAAATTTTAATTAACATATTCCAGTTAAAATAGTTAAATAAGTAAGATAGTAAAGAGTTACTGTAAGTAAGAATAAGTAAAATAAAAGTTAAAAAAAAAGTAAAATAAGTAAAAAAGTAAACAGTTAAAAAATATTTTGGGTTACTCCAAGTATCAAGGTACCTAGTCCATTGATAAAGCTAGGCAGTTCTATCTAAGTGTTACGCTTCATTTTTAAATTTGCATCCTTCCCAAATACACATTGATGAACTAGCATAATATGATATTCACATAAAAAGATATGAACCCCATGAGTTTAATACTCCTTCAATCTTATCTCCATGTTTAAACTTGTACATGATGGACCATCTGCTTCCACAGGAGTCAAAGAATTTTTGCCATTGACTTGACTGGGAACAAAACTAAGCCTGCAAAGTCCGGCTGCGTAAACCAAGAAGGATATGCCACAAACAAGAAATCTTAATACTCGATGAATAAGGGTACAGGTAGCTCTTGAAAACAGTTCCAGATTAGTCAACCTTATTGATGTAAGTTTACAGGAAAGAACACAAATATAACAATTTGCCCAGAACTTAAGAGATTTTTTTCCCTTCATATAAAAGAATTATAAAAATCAATTGCTGTAGTCAGAGTACGTTACATTTAAGCCAAGGGTTACAGTTATTACCTTTTAATATAAGCCCATTAAGGAAAACTCTTTAAAACACAGGACAATTTTCATCAATACCTCAAAGGCAGAAAAATTTAGCTGAATTCAGAAGACCGTGCTCGATAGAAGTTTGATTCTCCATATCACAGATGTTTGGGGTTTTTTATTTCATTTTATTATTTGAACCAGAAAATACATGAACTAAGTGTTTTTCTGATATTTTTGTGAATTGTGTTTTCAAACCTATGGGCCTGACCGTGGCAGCCTCTCTATAGGAAGATGGAGTGAAAGAAAGGCAAGAGGTCATCTAACTTTGCAGGCAGATAACCACTTACAGGACTGCAAAAAATTTCAGCTTTTCAGTGCAATAAATATCTACAAAAAATTTTCACTCCACAGGTCCACCCCTTTCTCCTGAGACATGCACAAAGACCAGTAGACTTAGGCAGCCACACAGGGGATTATAGACTCTACCTTTACAGCAATGCTGTAAACCCCCTGTGTTCCCGATACGTGCATTAAGCGATGCTTTCTTTTGCAGATCTTGTGACATGATTCTTTTTTAAATGTAGTTTGAGAAATAACAGCAGGTGGGGTTTTTTTTTGCTTGTTTTGGTTGGCTGGTTTGATTTTAAATACATACCCCTAAAAGCTGAGAGAAAAACCTGCCCTATACGTATTTTTATACTCATGAAACAGATTCCAACTACCTTAGAACACTGAACTTAATGTAAGAGTTGCTGCAAATATTAAAGTGAAGACCAACATGTAAAAAAAAAAAAACCCAAAACCAAAATAGTGAAAACACCACAATATGCAAACTACCCTTCCAAAAGTATAGGTGAGAAGAAAGCAAGTGAGGATGACTTTGATAGCCCACATTTATGTCTTGAGAATATACCATTGGAAACATCCACTATTTTTCCCAAAACATACTATGTGCTACCTACTTTTATCTCCACACCCAACGCTCTTTACACAACAGAGTAAAAAAATTAAACCCACGTGATTTTCTTAAATCTTCTGAATACCAAAACATCAGGGTTTATTTTCCAAATTTCTCATGGCATAGAATAAGGTGCTACCCAAGCATGAAACCGTGCATTATCCATCAATCAGCCACTCCCACTGGTAGCTTTGGCCTGCCAGGCTGAGGAAGCCAGCATGGAACCAGAGCTCCAAGTGGGATGTGATGGCTGGTTTACTGCAAAGTTTCATCCCAGCAGCTGTAGAAGGCGTTTTTATTGGATAGCTGTACTGGTAAGAACAGCATGGGGCTGGAGTCCACTATACGTCCATACAGATTCTGTAAAACATATTGGATGCTTTGTAATTTGAGGGTAAAAATGCATGCATATGAACCAAAGGACTAGTTTTCCATTGATTTAGCTCAACAAATTGCAGTGTCAGGCTCTAGTGGCATTATCACTGGCTTTTAGCAGAAGTTGTTAAAGGAAGTATCTCTAAGGTGGAAGAGAGAACGTGTTTAGGCGTTTTAAGAAAACATCTTCCTTCCTAACCCTGCAAGAAAAATTATGCTGAAATATAGTTCCTACGGTCAATTTGGCCTCCTAGTATTTATACCCTTATTAGTACACCACGCAGAAAATATAAAAATGTTCAAAACACACTTCTCTCAGAGCTGGAAATAAGGAGCACAACCTAGTGATGAAGATGGTGATGAACTTGTCAAAGTTCACTAGGAATCAAAAGCGTTATAAATCATCACCTGTTAAGTATAAGCTTTTAAAATGAACCGCACAACTAGACATCCAACAGTTCCTAAAGAACAGGAATTTTTTTTTTTGCTGTTCACTTTTAGATGATGAACACTAACATCCCACAGAAATGTCACAATACTGGAAGTACAGGCCTAAAAGTACGCAACAGAAGGTGGTGCAGAGCCTTGAGCTACCATCACATTTAGTGTATAGACCTGCTTGAACCCAAGACAGCAGCTTTGCATGTAATCTTACTGTGAGACAAATAACCTTATAGATCTCACTCTGCCAAGCTGTTCAGAAACAAGAGAGAGAAGTGAAATGACTGCTGTTTATACGTACTTCTGTAGACAGAAAGTTCTGGACACTGGTGGGTTTTTTCCAGTCTACCAGAGAAAATTATAGTAAGGACTAAACACGGAAAGATTGCTGAAGCCAGGCATTCAAGTAGAAAATAGAACTTTTAAATTGTGAGGCTGATTAACAATTGAATTAAATTCTAGAGAAGTGGTAGATTCTCCATTTTCCACTGTCCTCAGACCAATGGACACCATTCTGAAGGAAGCATTTAAACCCAAAGACAAATCATTGGACTCAATACAGGGACAGCCAAGTGAAGTGTAATGCCTTATGATATAAAGGAGGTCAAACTAGCTGATCAAACGGTCCCTTCTGGCCTTAAACTTTATGAATCTATGAATCACAGAAAAAGAACACAGAACAAATACAGGAGATGGAAAATAAATGACAAATCTTCTCTTAAAATGTTTGTTCTTTCAAACAGAAGTGAATTCTACTCTGTAATTTGAGCCCTCTTAATTTTACCAATGGCATGCAATTCTTTTGATGTGCCATTTGAAAAATCATTAAATTTTCATTCGAAGTATTTCTTTAAATTAAGAGTGGATAAACTCACAAAGGCAAAATTTTTCTTAATTTCTAAAGGGTATAGACTTAAAAATGGCATTCCTTTCAGATGAAGGAAACACATCCTCTTACTCTAGTATTCTATTAGTACAATCCTTGACTCCAGCTCTGAACATCCACTGAAATGTGCTTTTGAAGAATGCACAAGATGAATGTCATATTCACCCAGCAGCCATAAATCAACTTGAATAATTTAATACCTGTTGAAATTTCCCTCCAATTTATTATATGAAATAATAACATGAGAAGTAATTACAATAAAGAAAAAGTTCAGGTGCAACAGCATTAGTTCAACATCTAGGATCAAGTGTCAGTGGAGATTAACAAATTTCATTCATTTTATCTGCAGTAGTGGAGACATGCTGCTCCTAGCTTTAATAGTCAGGAATGTCTGTTAGTTAAATGACTTTGTAAAGGCAGTCAAGTGAGGGCAGACAGCGACAGTTTAATTAGGGAGCTTGCTATAACTCTATCTGGGAGCTGTAGGCACTGGACTAGAACAAGTGTAAAACGGCACTCAATACTGACGAGCAACCCCTGCCCCCCCCACCCAACAAAAACCCTCCAACACAAAAAAAACCCAAGAAGATACTTTTCATGGCAGGTTCTCTCATTTATTCTGGCGTCAGGTTGGCTACAGGTGAACAGGAGCAACATAACCGCTGCAGCAGAAGAAAGGTGAGGTTAAGAGAGCAATCATTTATCTTGTATTGATTTCTGGACACTATGTCCTAGATACATTCCAAGATAGAATGACAGCTTTCTGTTTTGTGTCAGTAAGAGAAGAAAATGACTAGCACCAGGACCCATTGTTTTCCTATCATATTTCCTTTTAGAAACATGCCACGCTTAGATTTTTATTCAGACAAGGAAATCCAAACAAGTTTATCACAGAAAAGGAGGGTTAGGGGATGGTTAATCAGCCATTTGTCTTTGCTGCTGGGTAGTTGGGAGTCAAAGGGTCACGAACGAGCACAATTGGACCATTTGGTTTTATCTCAGGTAACCCTACATCTCTGGTAATTGAACCCATTTCACTCGGTCAGAGTTCCTGTCACTCATATTCAATGTCTGTCATTACTGAGAAATGCTTCATGACATATTACACTGACAGAACCACCACGGCAAGACTAGAAAGAATCCCCAGGCACCAGAAGTAGAAGACAATGGAAGCTTCTTTCAGCCCAGTGATGTTTAACATTTTATGTGCTGACATTGTGACTGTAACCACAATATAACGAAAGTCTAGCAAATGGAAGATCAAAAAAAATAAAAATCCATAGTTTATCTGCTTCAGGGACTAGCAGGCAACATCAGAAATAAAACAAACTGGCAGCTCCAAGGTTACTTGCACATAACATTAAAACCCTTAGAAAAAGTTATACGCTGTACTAGGTGTATAAACACACACACACACGTAATACTGGACCTAAATATGATACTGACTTTATTTCTTATAGGCTTTACAAATATTACACCTCCCTTAACTACAGGACATCCAAACCCTTTCCTTTCTTCTACAGTTTCTTTACTTACAAGCTGCAGACAGTACCAGTAAGCATAATTTGCATTCCCTCTGATATGCTGAAGACAAGGGAAAACACCCTAGCTATTTAAAACGTCTGAAACGCTCCTGTACACAGAAATTCTAAATGCAAAAATGCCAAAGTTATCCTCCCACTTTTCAGCTTTATAATCCTTACAAGTGATGCCCTAAAATATTTTTTCCATAGAGGCATGACTACTCTTCGTTAGGTCACCTCTGCTGTGTTTGAGGCACACCCCTTACCACTGCCACACTTGTCGAGACAACAGATATATTCAGAGCCAGCACATTAAGATTCTATTAGCGCATTCATTAGAAGAAACAGTGGATGGAAAGCTGAGAGACTTGGACTGGGAGATGGGGGCGGGAGGGGGAAGCAACAAAAACCATTAGAAATTTCATTGTGATCTTAATGGCTTTAACTCAATTTTACCTTCTTATAAAAACGTGGAAGCAAGGTATCTAACAAGTCATTTAACTGAATCTCTTCAAGTAACCGAAAACTGATTTCACCATATCTAAAACTTCCTTTCTGAGGACCAGCTTTAAACTAAAAGAGTTACTAGATTCCCAAGACCCACTCCAAATATTAAGATTGTACTCGTTACAATCTACTATTTGTAGCCGTTTCTTCTACTGCTTTAGTGATGTCCAGACCAACCAGACAGAAAGAATTTCTTTCCATCACGAATGAAAAATAAACAGTTGTTCTCCCAAATTTGACGGAAGTCCAGAATTTTAGTTGAGATTATTATATTAAACACTCAAGCTTCAAGGCTGAGGCAAATACCAAAGGAACATCATAGTGTGAACAGTTAGCTTCCATCCTAGGATTATAATGAATTCCACACAGAATAATGGAAAAATATCCTTAAACTAGATAGCTTACATTTTATGAAATCAATTTTGATTAATTTATAGGATTAAACCAAATTTTTCCACAGCCCTCATGCAATATTTGAGTGATTAAGTTTAAATAAGGAGTTGCTAGGAATTCCAAGACTATCAATAAGGAAGTTCAGCACTATTCACTATCAGCAAAAGAAATTTGAATGGCAAACAAAGTCACCTTAAACTATGAAATTACGCCGTGAAGATCTGAGAATATATTGCCTGAAGTTCATAAAAGATCTAATATTAGGTACATTATTTCTAAAGCAACCAATATTTTCACTTTGAGAATAATCTGTATTTCATTGTAAAGGACATTCACACACACAAAATATCTTAAATAGATTTAGAAACTACAATTTGCAGCAGTAAAAGCAGTTAAGATGTCCAATAAGAAATATATGACAAATAAAAGCACAATAATTCAGCCATTAATAAATCTGGCACAATAACTGTTATCTTGTCATAAAGTAAGATAATACATCTCCAATCCCTCCGTGATGGATTTTTATACTGTATTTATATGCTAAAAGCCTTCTTAGAAGCAGATGCTTCAAATCAAAGCTCCAAACCCCCACTCGTATGTACCTGCTCTATTCAACTAGCTATTTTTGCCCATTGCCCTACACTGAATACTTCTTACACTTAAAGCAGCGAGCAGATTTTGGAATACTGTGGCCAAAGAATCAAAATGAATGATATTCAGGTCTATCGCCTAGCAGGGAAAAATGTGTTGCAACAATTTTTCTAATGCTGAAATACTATTTCACCAAATGTTCCTGTCAAGGCACGGTTTAATTACCTTGGCACCCACGCCACTTATAATCACCTGTCATTAGCAACAATGCTTGCATCTGTTTCCACGTCTGTCAGAAATGCCAGCCCAGATCAAGCCTAAGAATAAGACAACTTTTGCTAGCACTTGACCCCAGATGTGGAAAGGGCATCTTAAGGTTATCTATCCCCAGAGCGAAACATGGACAGTAACTAAACGGTTCTTTATTAATTCTTTAGTTTTTAATCCATTTGATTACTTCTATATAGAATTAGAGTGCTCTAAGCCAACAAGACAATAGAAGACAATATCTATATTCTTTCAAAACTCCTTCATTAGTTTGGGTTTTTTTCTGGCATTTGGTGAGATTTTTGTGAAACCATTTCCAAATTTAGTTATCCAGAATGCAGTCAGTTGCTCTAGTCCATTAAACTGTTTATTTATTAACTGCTTTCCTCTGAGGTAACCTTAAACAGAACAAAGAACTAAGTTATAACTCAAAATATAATTTTATCGGCAATATTACCTTTAAATATGGGAGTGGAGCAAGCATGCCAATGAACATTTTAAAAGCTAAGAGTCATTAGGCAGTGACATCGTAAAAACTTCAGGTTTCGATGGACTAAAAATGTCATCATCCTGACTCTAGAAATGTGCATTTTAGGCTGGCTGCTTTAATAACTGGTATTAATGGCCTTCACAAAAAAAAAAAAAAAAAAAAAGTTTTTCAACTATTTCATGGGATATCTGGTTTACAATTTTCTCCACACAAGGTATCTTTCTACTGAGGCAAATACTTCCGTCCCCTATGTCATTCAAAGGGCTGCTGTGGATTTTTAAAGTACTGAAAGTCAGTAGTATTTTGGTCTTTGAACTCCAGTCAGCAATTGGGAGTTGAAATTCTTAGCAAACATTTTCTGTATGAGAAGCAGGAGAGACAGAAAACTAGATAATGACCTACTGCATAAAGAAATAGATACTACAGTCTTTGACAGAGAGAAAAATAGGCACTGTGTATTTTTCTGACATGCATTTAAACTAGATGTTACCGATTCTTATATCATCTATTTTGATTCAAAACTAATTACACACAGGAAGGGTCCCATCCTCATGTATACACTCTGCTGGGGGACACATTCTCTACATGCAGTTTGTCACAGCATTTTTCTGTGGATTACATACATCGATTTCCAACACATTCAGCAACAGATAACGACAACATTTAAAACTCTTTCACAACTTTCAACTGCGAAGAACCCAGTACTACAATGTTTTTGCCATACTGCCTTCTCAGTGTGGATTTTGCAACCATGCGGCTTCTCTCTTTTTCATTGTTATATATATATTACATAGCAATTTCATCCAGGAATTTCAAAGTGTTATGTAAAGTAAAATAAATAGTCTAAGCTATACTAAAAAGACCTTTCCAGAGGTACAGAGCAAGGAAACCATTGCTCTGCATCTCAAGTTATTTACAATGCAGGAGGACAGGGCAGGACAAGACAAATTCTGAACGATATTCTTGCAAACTGGGCTTGCTAGAGGGACTCATTATCCACCAGTTCAGTATACGCACCAGGAAATCAGGTATGCACATGCACGTTGGGTGGCAGGGAAATAACATACTAAACTGAGGGAAACAGCCTCTATGAGTAAGACTCCTGGAACAAAATAAATATATGTTCCATGTTTTTGTGCGAAGCAACTGGAACACTCACTGTAAGCTATTCTAGCTATTTGGTAAATATCTCTAGAACAAGTACCCAAGTAAATTACGACAGCAATTTTATGGCTCCGTCCTGCAAATACTATCTGCTGCAGCACTTGCTCTTTAAAACCACAGCAAGTTAGCTGTGCATTCAGGAGCATTTTGAAGGATCAAAACTCCTAGTAGATGCCACCACTGTAAAGACAAAGCCCCACACACAACGAATGCGCTCCTGCCCTTGCCTTTTTATGAACGCATGTATGGCATCGCAGGCATCACTGCGTTCTAGCTCCTGCTTGAAGGACTGGAGGTAGCTTTTCATATACACTATTTCTAGAAAGTTAGAGGACCTTCCATCAAGCTCTTCAGCTGATGAATTGAGAGTTTACTGCACAAGTATTTTCACATCTTTATAATGTTGAAAATAAAAGCTTGCAGATGTTACAGAAACATGCAGCTACACTGAGTACTACAATTTAAATGCACTTTCTGTCCTTGTAAGACACATGAAATAAAGCCAAGAACTCTCTGGCTTTACGTTCTAGTGAAATCCAAACTGGCCTGAATGACTATAAATGGTTACTGTTTGTCTTGGCTCCTACCTATATCAGATTCAGACTGAAGAATCTTAGTGAAGAAATTATAAGGGATAAAATGGATATTTCTAAATTACAAGACTGCAATTCCAGTGGCTCAGAATATCAGTTTTCTGTTTCATCTAAGTCTGCTGTAGAGAAAATTGTGGGATCTGACAACAAAGGATTGAAAACATTTACTTCCATGAGCCAAAAGCTTCTTGCCTTGATTATATTGAAGATTAACCCCCCCCACCCCTCCCAAAAAAAAAAACCCAGATGAGGATCAGTTATACTTTGTTAATGGCTCAAAGGGGAGTAGGTTACCAACAGAATGGTTACCAGCAGAATTTTAAAGCGCACTCAATAAAAAAAACATATATAACTGCAGTTAAATTAACCTAATGCTGAATTTTAATCCCAGAGTCACATGTGTGTTTTTCAAGTAAGTTTTAGGTTTGTACCATCAAAAATTAAGGGCAGCAAGCTCTGCCATTGCGTCTTCTGTTTGATGGGGAGACATAACACTTAAGAGTGACAGTCTATCACCACTTAAGACCAGCATCCTTTGTTTACTTCGTTTTTTTTATCTGACATTAATGACTTCTTGACGAGACAGCCAGGCCGTGTTAGTGACACATGAGCCACCAGCACTGCTCGCACCCAGTGTGGAAGGAGAACGCAGTGCCTGTGGGAGTAAAACCGACCAGTATTGCCAGCTTTTGGTTCACTTTGAGTCAACCAGCAGAATCAGATTAACATGTAGGAGGGCATAATCTATTGCACATAGGATGCACATCAGAACGAAAAGTTCTTCCTCAAGGTTTGTACCAAAGCCGTAACTGGTATCTGAATAAGCAGAATCATCATCATAACTTCATTTGAAACATAATGCTCACAGCAATATTAACACTGATATAGAAAGCTTCCTAGAGTCACTACACAGTTTGCTGGATGGTAAGTATAATAAAATTTGTGTGTCTGACAACGAGCAAGCAGTCGGCAGTCTCTCGGAGACCAGGCCAACTCATGCTGAGGCTGCCTGCTTCACGGCAATCCATGCAAGGCAAGGCACCCCCCAGTCAGGGCAACTAGGACGGCTGTCCTTACTCATCAATAACTGATTTCCTAGAAGGCACAGGAAGATAAATATTGATGGAGCAGTCGGCATTACATAAGGTGAGAATCACAGCAGATGATGCACACAGGACAGACAAGGATCATTTTCCTGCCTAAACCAGAGTATAAATTCCATAAGACATGGATCATACACTATTCTCCCAAATGCTCCCACAGTTAGCACGTGATCAATACATCTTAAACTTAAAATACATCATTATTAATTTATTATAACTACTGTTTCTATTATACCTTCTAATAATACGCAAAGAATATGACTAGAAGAGAGATGCATTAATACAATATAATCCTTCAAATTAAAAAACGGAAAAGGATTAGTACCAAGGATGCAGGGATGGCAGGGTGAGGGGGAAGCAGAGAATGGAAAATTTCTGAAAAAAACCACAAAACCTCCCCTTTGGGCCTTTGTTGAAAGCATTGAAATCTATGGGAAAAATATGAAGAAGTTACTACTTTTTTAACTGAATATTAAATAATTTGTTCAGTAAGATTTCAAATATTACTACTATTGTGACATGTCAGGTATTCAAAATATTTCTTGTAGCTATTTCATATAATAGAGTAGTTAAATACATTACAAATAGATAAGGAGATACAGTGTTTTCTAAACTAAGGTATGCTGTTTATGTATTATTACACACTGATGTAACAATGATGTAACATTATTTTCCAATTTAGATGGAATTTCCCTCCTCCTCAATACTTAGGGACATATTAACATTGAGAATAAACAAATATAAGCAACTGCATCAGTGTACAGTGCAGCTCCATATCTAAAACTAAATGCATTCAAAAGTTTGAACAAGATTACAAGAGCTAATGCAGAGAAGAGGCCACATCTCCTGACATTTTAAAATAACTATTAGCATACATAGTTTTAACATGAGGAAAAAAAAAAAAGGAGGTTTCTCTATTGAAAACACTACTGTAACATACAGCCTGCTTAGTTTACAAACTTATTAATAAAAAAACCCCATTGTTATTATTATTAGAAAAGCTGTCAGTCAGGTTCCAGAAGTCACAAGCATATATGTGTGTGTTTATAAAACATACAGAAAACACATACATACATGAATATAGAATGGTTCGGGTTGGAAGGGAGCTTAAAGATCATCTAGTTCCAACCCCCCCTGCCATAGGCAGGGACACCTCCCACTACACCAGGCTGCTCAAGCCCTGTCCATCCTGGTCTTATACACGCTTTAATAGATGTTTATATATTTTTATTATATATGCTTTTTTAAGGAAGGCTATCAAGCCTTTCTTAGCAGATGTGTAAAAAATGAAAGCTGAGACACATAAACACAGGTCCTTAAGAGGAAAATACGAAATATTAACAGACTTGAGATAAAACTGTTAATAACACTGACAGTGTCCCCACCACTGTTGACTTCCTTGAAACATCACAAGTCTGAGCTCCTGTCGGGAACTCTGTCCTTAAGTATATGAAATTGTTACCCCTCTCTGCCTAGAGAGGGAGAGACTTGCTGACTACTAATCATTAAGGACCATATGAGTTACACCACTGCTAGAACGCCTCATTCCCAACGTGGCTTAGTTCCACGTACATAACCCTAGCATCACCTCCTTTCACCCCATTATTCATCAGCAATTAAAGATGGGATGTTATGTAGGAATCGCCCAATATTCCAAGGCACAATTTAAGGTGATGCACAGCTACCTGAAATTTATGGGTACTTCCTCCCATGAGATGTATCCAACCACACAGGAAAAAAAAATCCCTAACCTATATTACTTGTAAAAGCTCATTATGTTCACGCTCTTCACTGTCCTATAATTGAAATAATTATTACAAACAACTGTCCCCTAAAAGTAAGCTCAGAGATGCAGAATTGTGAACCATCTGGTTTTAGTTTTCTACCTTCCAGCATCGGTGGTGATAGTAGTTACACACTCTAAAAGTTTTAAATAATTTTATCAACAGACACAGCATTCAAGTAATGAACCCCAGCAGTTTCAGCTAAGATATTTTCGTATTAGAAAAGACAGATGACTCACGAACGATAAGTGAGCCTATCTGCAACAAACACATTACCACAGAATAACATCGGACATAAAACTTGCCATTTGCACCATTAGGCTTGCCACGATAAATGAGACGTTGTGTGTGATGTATAGCACAGGAGAGAAACCGCAGCTGTTTGCTTCTGCAGAGAAGTACATAGGTGCTCTGCACCTGAGTCTGCAAATATTTATTGAGCCCTTAACAGTGAGGTTGTGATGTTCAGAACAGCTACCGCCGAAAACCATGATCTATGGATAATTAACTATGTCAGGACACTGAGGTCCTAACACGAGGTCCTCATAATTCCCCACTAAGGGAAAGACAGAACAACATTATTATAATATATTAGTAATATTTAACAACAGGATCATACTATTTGTGTTTTAATAATGAAGGCTGCATACCATAGCAGGGTTTACATTATTAGTAGTTTCTGAGGGTGCGGTTTAAGCCCGGCTTAACAAATTCTCGGGTTTTGTTACTACTAAGCAATGTGATATGCCAACAAACAGAACCACACCTAATTAGGAGATGGTTTTATTTGTAAATAAAGCATTTGTGCCCTTGAAGGTTTAATTATTATTAATGCACTTTTCCTACCATCTGCCAGCAGAAATCTAAACTTTAGGGAAGAAAAAAGAAACGGAAAAAAAACTTCTTATTTTTTACTTGACCAAAATAATTCACTTGAACTTTGGAAGCCCTTGCATTTTTTTTTCAAGCATTTTTAGAAACAGCTAGTAAAAAAAAAATTTTCATCACGCAATAAAAAGGCTTTTTGACACACGAAGACAAAAGCTTCAGGCCGTTTATTAAGACTACTTCCTACTGTGTTGGGCTTTGTTTTATCTCATAATTAAAATCACACCTGAGCTGGGCCATCTGTGAGAGTGTATTAAGTTTCTTACAAAACATGAAAATCCTTTCATTTTTTCCATAGAAATGCCAATAAATCTTGTAGGGTTTTTTTTTGGTGTGCGACACAGAAAAATAATATGCTTAAATAAAGGTCAGGCTTTGAGCAAAAAAATGAGCAGGCAAACAAAATTATTTTTCTGCATTCATCTTCAATTGCACCTTATAATAATGGATACATTTTAAAAAGTTGCACACAAACATAAAAATTATACCTTTTTTGTTTTGATTTTTGACAGTATGCTGTTTTCTTACAGTTTCTTTTGTAGGATAAAAATAAAAATTAGTAACAATTTAAGGATTAGTATTTTCCATATCGGTTGGCAATTAAGAGACCCAGAAGAGGTCAGTCAGCACTTTTCAAGATCAGCAACGACGTTAGCATACTAATGCATATGCTTACAGGTTCTACTGAGAAAAAAAAGAAAAGTCACGTATTTCATTAATGTAGATATTTTATAACGTTCAAGGGTTTTGAGTGTTTTTGTTTGTTTGGGGGGATTTTTTTTTTTTTGTTTCTTTTGGTTGGTTGGTCTGTTTTAAAAAGCTCTGAAGAGAGACCAAGAGGATTTCCTTTTACAAAAGGACATAGTGGAGAGAGAAATCCCTAAATACAGCCCAAATCTATGAAACCAAGCAGATGTCTTTTCAACAAAGTACTCCTGTGTGCATAGTTAAACTGAAGGACTAGCGACAAGAGGAGTGAAATTCATGCTAGAAGTCAGACATATACTTAAAGTGGCTTGTTTCGAACACGTGCAAATTTAAACACATAAGTGATTCTATTTACTTTGTTGCAAGCTATATTCCTTCAAAGAGAGTATACAAATTCTTGACATTAGCTTGTTAAATGCTTCTGTTGAGCCAGGAACCAAATACATATCAACGTTTTGCTTTTTAATCATGTAATTTTAATTACACAATTAAGTTTGCCTACTATTTCGGTAGTCTAGCAATGCTACTCAGGAAGTTTTAAACTTCTCACACAAAGCAAATTATAAAGTGGCTATCTTACACATCGACAGCAAATAGATCAGAAGTCCCTAAAACAGCAGTACAGAGCAGTGATTTTTCCATCTCAGAGTAACAAAAGAGCAAAGTATGGGAATATCGTGAAATAAAAGAAAGAAATTATTTCCCATCAAAATGTACTCTATATTAGAGTACAACAAGAGATAAGCTGTATTGATAACTTGCTTTCATGGGCAAACTAAATGAGCAAATGCTCAACTGCATGCAGTGCTCCATTGATTTCACAAGGTTCAACATGCACAGAGGTCTTCCCATGTTACTGGAACTTATAATTAATTGTTGACAAGCAGAAAACTCAAAAAATCATTAAGAATTATTATTTCTTTATACATTTTTGAAGCACCAAGCTTCAACGTTGATCTACACAAGCTACCACTGATTTAAATCCCTTTGATATTTACCTATATTTGAGCTACATAATTATTTCTATCCTTAGAAATTTGTCTGGCTAATAGTGCACTTAATTGGAAAACATATTTCATTTGAGTTTGTGTTCTTTTAAATTACTGCTGTTACAACAAAAAAGTCTAAGTTCTGTGTGTCATAAATAAGACTCTACAGCCGTAAAACCTCCCCTTTTTTCCAAACATTTTTGTGAATCTAATAACTATCTAATACTGTGGCTATTTTGAAAATTCATTTTCTTCTTGGGTTGAGGATATAAAAGAATATATTGAGTCATGGTAAGCAAGAAACAGCAACATTTTTTTAAATGTGTCTGCCTGTGACAACTGAGTGGTCTGGATCCAACTCTTAAGTTGTCCTCTCTGCTGTTATTTTCCAGCTACTTTAACCCATCTTCCTAAAAAACAAGTTTGCAATACTACATAGTTCAATCGCTTTCCAAATGCAGTTTTTCCCCTGTTGAAGCTGGCCAAGAGCCAAGAAACAAAGACACTTTATTCTGAAAAAGGTTTTCTTATTCAATTGCACAAAAAAGATTTCTTATATTTAAAAGAGAATTACTTTGGTAATGACCATTTTATGTGCCAAATTACAAACCATAAAGATTTTTTTCCAATCGGATGCGTCTTTCTGCAGCAGTGTCACAATAAAAGCCTGAGATTCCATCATAAGACACCGTGAAGGATATTTATCAGGACCTGTGCACTGATTCTCTTCTCCTTTACACTAACTCAAATCAAGAGAAACTCGCAGTGATATTACAAGGGTGTAAAATCAATCTGAGAAGAAGTGATGATAACAATGGTAATCCAGATACTTTCGCATGATTTTAAGCAAAATAAATGTAACATTTTTGGATACTCAGCAGTCATCTTATCCCTTTAGAAACCAGTATGGGACATTAAAATTCTCAAGACTTCTTTTTCCCTGTCCCCACCCTTCTCTACCTACACAAATTCATCAAAACCTTAGCGAGAACTGTACTACAGCAACTGCAGACACCTCCCAGTTGTGACGCAGAACCATAACAGGGAAGTACCCCACAATGGAGGGACTGCTTTGGCAATACTGATGGATAATCTTTGGATAGTAATTGACATCCTACAGTGGAGACGACAATGACGTAGATGACCAGGTGAAGCAACCCCTCATTAAATGGTATATGCTAGCAACAGTTACCGTTTCCCCCTTATCTCTTCTGTGAGAGGCGAGGAAAGGATGAAGCCAAGAAGGAGCTCTGATTCTGAGAAGAATTGCCTCTGGGTCTACTCTTGAGGCGATCCTGGTTTTACACCTCACTTTGCTCAAGGCTGTGCCCAATGCACAGCTTCCCTCCAAATAAACTAAAAAAACCACAGGATTCTGGTCAGTTGAAACTTGGGAGTTTCTTCTGTGAATACACTGAAACATGTATTGTTGACTTTGGGAAAAGAACGGACCTCTAAAAGATATCACAAGGCCCATTTACTGTAAATTGCAAGGGAAAAACAGTAGTGAACATATATTAGAAGTGTACTTTTGCACTCTCTAATCAGTCCTTTTCCCCCCACTTTACAAACAAATAGAAGGTCCAATTTACAAAGTCAGCATTATTTTGAAAAATTTTTCTTCCCTGTATAATGAAGGATCAAAAATAATTGAAGATGAACGAAGACTGTGAAAACAAATGAACAATATACATTTAGATGCATTATCCTTGCTGGTTTTCATTATTGTGTTTGTTCATTTTCTCAGTCGAATTCACAACGGGTCTGTACGTTCACATCTGCACAGCCTTATGCGTTGCCTATGGAAATGCGTTAAGTATCAGCTTTCAGTGCTCCTTCTCCGATGCCCTCCCAGCTGTAAATGAGGTTAGGAAACAACACTGTAAACACAGAAGTCCTTTCGAATGGTAAAATAGTGGAAGAAAAAAAAAAGCCTCTCAGGACATTTGATTTGTACTTAGGATTCATTCTTAAAGGAAGGCTCAAAGCTGGACAGCATTTAAAACTATTGAAATACAAAATATTAAAGGAAGGGACAGCAGAATAAGGCATTATATTTTTATGGTAGTCTTGTGTTTTTACTATAAAGAGCACAATAAGGCATTACAGTAACAATACAAGTGCACTCCAAAAATATAAATAGCACTGAATGCCAAGCTCATTGTTCTAAGTAGCGGGTTACTTTCTTTTTTTAAAGAAAACAAGTGTTTGCAATTCCTTCAGCAAAAAAAAAAACCAAACAAGAGGACACTCACACACAGATGTCATAAATAATTCCAATATAAACCCATGCTAATTTATTTAATGTGAAACTCCAACACAAATTACTTAGCAGTGAAATTGCACCTCCTCGTATTGTGTATGCAAAATAAAAGCGAACAGATGTGCTCTTCCAAACCACGCTATTGCTACAATTAAACCAACAGTCATTTTACAAACCAGCGAGCTATTTCACGTGCGTCTGCGGTGCTAATCATCTTTTCTCCCCTACCCCAGCCCAGCAGAACGGCGAGTTATTTATAGAGTTATCTATCTTGCACTTTGCAGATGATGCCTAACATTATGACAACAGTGAAAAGGTCTCCGTACCTGCCTGCCTAAAACAAGTTTCTGTAAAGTAATGAATAGAGACAGCTTGGGGACCATCCACCTGCGCCGCCTGCCTTTTACTGCCTGCAAAGTGAAGCCACGAGGGACCGGCGGCAGGGACTTGTCTGACAGGGCCAGGACAGCCGTTCTCCTCGGTGACAGCCCGGGCCCAGCCTCCTAAACCTGACCCACCATCATTCCTTCACAATGCAGCAGCGAGGCAGCTGACAGTAGCAGCTGCACCTCCTAAGCGAGATGGATGGAATTTTCATAACTAGTTCCCCAAGTTACATTTTACCTTCAAGATAATTTATGAGCTGCTGCGGAGCCTTGAAGAGACAATATGCTTGCCATAAAATTAACTGTAACAGTCTTGTAGGTTATAATTAACACTGGGAGGGTAGCACCAACTGGATGAAACACATGGCATAATTGATGGTGAAACTGGAAATTAAGGAAGCTAACAATATCATTACTGTGCACATCACTTTACCGAAACCTACGCTTTCCAGGGGTTAATGACAATCCCCTCCTAACGTACACATTCTGACGGGGAGTGGATGAGTGTCACAGCTAGGAGGAGGCAGGTTTGCTGGCAAGGCCACCTTGCACCTGGACTGATGTATATATTGTTTTTTTGCCTGGAAGAGATATACATGTCAAAGCAGCAGCACCAGCACCTGAACATCTGGCAGCAGGCACACCGCAGCTTAGCGATAGATGATTGCTCGAGCCTCATAGAATATTTCATTTTCTCTGTAGCCAGCACACTTAATGGCAAAGAAGGAAAAATCCTCTGTGAGATTTCACTTAATGGCACACATTATTAATTTAAATGACTTAAGCAAAGAAAAACATTTTAACTTTATATTGCCATAACTTAGCAGCAAATTAAGATTTTTTTTTTTCCGTCGGTGTATTATCATCTTGGTTTATTACATTAGTCTTTAGAAACATGCAGAGCAATCCTTTCAGCATCTTGCCTGTCAAGGGAATACCGAACTGAAGATGCAATGCTAGCGAGCTAGTTAATCAGAAATAATATTATAAACTGCTGCCATCTTTGGGAAGAAGAACATGCAATTCATCTACCTGTATTTAAGACTCTGCTCTCTAGCCAAGGCTTCAGGAATCATTAGTGTAATGTATTTATTTGAGTCTTTCTCATTGTAATGAAACTTTATTTTTTTGTCCCTGGACAAGATATGTGAAAATGTACAGATAAATGATGCAACAGTGTCACCTACAGGCAAGCAAAACAGTTAAAAACCTTCTCTAACATTGCACCCTCTTACCTCTCAACACCCCTTCCTCCCCTCCTTTCCCCTCCTCCAACCTCCCCCTCAATCCCTAACACACACATCTGGATTTTGGGATTATCTGTATCTCCAAATATAAAAAGAAGGGCAAATATCTAAAATGCTTTCAGAATGGCCCAATATAAAATAATTAGACCTTATATTTAGTAAACTATGCCTTAAAATAAATATGCCGTACAGCTAGCAGTCATCTGTGCTGGAGTGGATACGTTGATCACCTCACATCTCCTGAGCACTTCTTCAAATCCATTTTTACTAGGTGGTCAAAAATAATTCTGATAAGAATATTTTTCATAACTCAGGAAAACCAAATGTTGACATTACTAAAAATGAGAAAATTAAAATGAGGAAATGTTGACTTGCCTAAAAAACAACCGGCAAAAATTTTGTCTAAACTTGTACAAAAAATGCCCTCCTGCATAATTTAGAGCTAAATCTAACTCCCGCACATCCATAGGCAGAATTGATGGATCCATTCAGCTTACCCTTGTAGAAAGAGCGGAATACCCTCTTATTAGTAGCTCTTAAAATTCTCAGAACTCTCCTTTTCCAACCAAATACTCTTTTCTCCTAGTATTACTGCTTTTACTTTAATACTCGATAGCATTTTGAGAGCTGTTAACTGTTTCCCAGTTAATTTTTTTGATACATCTCAACATACCTTTTTGTTTCAATTATTTCTCTCCATTTCTAATTATATCACTGATGTTCACTGATGTTACTTTAACACCCTTCTCATCCCAGAGTCCTATCTGCTCCACCACCAACCCAGGCTAGATAATCTCTAGAATACAGCAATATGGAAAGATAAGTACTGTGAATTACCAGTAAATTGGGGTGTTGCATACCTCTAGAAGCGTTCTTGGTCGGCTAAGATACTCAAGTTATAGTAGAATTTTCCTCTGCTAGCACTATGTATGCTTTAAGCACTGGTCCCATTTGGGGCTGCTGTTATTAATCAAAAGACAACAAAGAACGTGAGAACAATGCACGCTATGTTACAGGTTCCCAAGTTCTCTGTTTTTACAGATCATCTTAAGCATAAGAAATGCCAACTTCCTTTTTTAGTTAAACACCATCATAGTCTACAACTTCATAATTCTATAGCAATGATAAATTAAGAATTGAAAATGCAGACAAAATAAACAGAACAAATAGTATAGCCAAATTAAACTGTTTAAATGTCCCAAAGATCTCATTAGTAGTAAAAATAAGCAAGTAAATCTAGTTCTATTCTCCAGTTTATCTCAGTTTCTCTGATGAGTTGATGGATCTCCAACCATTCTTTGACCTCCCAGCGTGTTGCACTTCCGTCTCGTCCAATGCTGTTGACATTGTCTAGAGATTTACCATGGTGCTCTCACCCACACGTGATTATCTGTGTAAGTTACCATAACTTTTAGTGCAAGCAAACTGTAGAGCAATGCAACAGACTGACATCCTCTTTTTGCCCGCAGCCAGCTATAATATTCTTTGGCTTTCCATTAACTCACAACCACGGTCTAGACTGCTTAGAGCATTGACAGCATCTTGCTCAGTTTCTACGTCCATTGAATTTTTGGCTGGTCCGAAAATGCCAGCAAGGGTACCAATTAGTGTCAGCTGTAGCAGTTGCTTTACGTGATATACACACCTGCCTACTAGGGTTGGAGAACCAATGCATTTTACATAGGCCATCAAACACAGACACCCAATGGGAATAATCTTTGGCACTATCTACCTGAACCATATTTGAACTGCTGACCTGAAAACAAAAGGCTTTGTATTTCATTACCAATCCCTGGAGCCACCAAGTTCTATGTATGTGGAAAAACTTTAATAACATAAGGCTGACAGCATTTAAGACTTAAGTCATGAACTTATGTAAGCATCTGCTCACTCGTGCCTCACGCTACGATATGATAAGCACACCATTTGGCTAGGTAAATCCTTTATGTTACCCTCTGTTTTTTCTGTATTGGTAACGTATACAGATTATTTAACCCAGATCCTCCAAATTAAATTTATTTAAATCAGCTTTATGACAGATAAAGCTGTGACAATAATGCTACTAACAATATTAACAATAACATCCTGCTTGGATAAGGCTTCTATTATTTTACAGAAGAAAGAATTCTATCTTTAGACTCGTTTAATTTTAAATGTCTAGTTTTAGGCAAAGTTTTAGTTCATACTAAGTTTGCGAGTAGTTTTATGGACATGTCACATACCGTGACGTTAGCACATTTTGCTGAAGGCAAAGGAAAGTATGGATTGATATTGCAGAAGCAACCAACCTCAGCGGATAAAGCTAAATAAATTTATGATAATTTTTCATTCTCTGGACCAGTCATACTTCATCCCTAGGTTATAACACCAGGTCTTTGGCTAATATGGGCAGCTACAGAGCACTGTACAACACGCTGAATTCTCCCGGCTTTTCTCCTTTTCCCCTGCCTCTGGCAGACACCATTCTCTCTTACAGGAATGATGACAGCTGATGCTAATGCTACTTTGTGGTTCAACTGTCTGATGATGTGGCTAACACTTTGTCTCCACAGATTATAAATTTGTCACCTCTGTGATCTATTCAATCTCCAGTATCCCGCAGCCCGTAAATGCAATAGTCTCCATTTCCAGCATTCAGATCTCCCAGTGGTAGTGAGCAAATCATTGTCAAATCACTGGAAAAACAACACTAACCATCTTTCTTGTACTGCAATCATGAAAGCTTACAGAAATAAGGAAATGTCACCCATGCTGACTTTAAAAGCCTGTCCAGGAGAAATAAAGTAAAAAAAAAAAACAAAACATAAAAAAATCACCAAATGTAGTCTGATAGAGTGCAAAAATTCTGTATCACTTTTTGTTTTGGAAACTTTAACTGCACTAGAAATAAGGCCCAAATTTGGAAGTGTCACCGAATCATCTTTTGAAAAACCTATCTAACATAACAAGAAGAAAAGCATGAAATCAAAAAAGGGAAACGTCAAAGAATTTTGATTCAGTAGTTACTCGGGTATGGGATGATGCACGTCTTTACGGTTTTCAGAAGCGGAGCACTAAAACTAAACTAAAACAAGAAGGTAAAGCCTCAAGAGTAAAACAATCCCTACAAAGTATCTTAATGAAGAAGTCTGACACATAAAAGCCACACACAGAGCTGAAGTTCTGCGACTTTTACTAGACTGTCCTATAATACCACTTGTTTTAAGTCCCTGCACCAAATAACATTTTTTGCACCATATTTGCTGTGTATATAGTGAGATCACAAGGTAAGAAGCAGCATTTTCTGTAAGTAGCCACAGCTTGTAAACATAAAGTCTTTTCAAGGGTAAAGGGTCAAGACAGTTTGCAAGGAAATAATAGCAGTGGTTAAACAGCAGCATTTAATCAAGCAGTATTTCCATTGTTCTGTAGAGTACTTGTACCTATTGATCCCAAGCTTGGCTGCTTCAAAGACTCCTCAATACAAGAAACACAGGTGAAAGACAGAGGCGGAAAACAGGAAGGGTCACGAGAAGCAAAAGAAGTCTGGTAATAAGCAACTGGAGAAAAGTCAAAGGTCAATCAAGGCAGCTGATGTCTAAGCACAACTACAGCAGGAGAGCTGACAACTTCATTGAAGTCGCAGGGGTTTCTCCACTCATTTGAAAGCTGCAAGGTTGGTTTTCAGTCTGCCTCAAAGCATCTTCCTGACTAACAGACAGTAGTCAGCGTTACCATCGAACCCGGTATGTACATTTACTTTCAGAAAAACTGTTTTAGGTTACATACTGGGTGCTGAACACTTGTCTTCTTTTAAAGAGCATACACACACACACACACAAAATATTCATACCAAAGAATACAAATATAATCTTCTCCTCCCCCCCCC